>CAJQZM010029879.1:0-13617 GCA_907164665.1 Colias nastes | reverse complement strand
AGAAATAAAACTTTTTCTTTAATATTTAAATTTGTTTTATTGAGTTTTAAAGTAATTTAATCAAATAATTTAATTGACAATATAAAACAGAAATGTAAAAAAAATCTCCTGCATTATTAGTTGTAATGTACACTAGGCTTAACAAAATCACGTATGTTACTATCAGTCACGTATGTTACGGTGTGTTACGATTTCACGACTGTTATTGTACAATATTTGGCGGCCATACTCTAAATTGTCTTATGTTTGTTTTAGGTATCAAATGAATAAATACTCGCTGACATTTCACGCAACGCTATTTAGTCCCAATTAGTGGTTAGTTAAGGATGTTCTTCGATGGACATTAGACAATCTAGAAATTCGTATAAATGCCCAATTATAATATATTATAGAAATACATGCATATGAGTCTACCTACTACTAATATTCATTATGTTTAAACTAAACTTAAATTAGTGAACTGATTTCGAAACACGAGGATACTTATTTAACTGGTAAGAATTCTGATCTAATGTAGTATTCGGATATGATTTGATGCATGGATTGTTTCTTCAATGATTATCGTATAATATTTAAGCAATCCTGTGATATATAAACCTACGAGATTTTTTTAGCATGCGATCTTCGAGATGAAAATAATTTTTTTTAAACTACTCTATAATTGACTGAAGGTCCTTTAATTAGTCAAGATAATGCACGACAAAACATTTTTGTACTGAAATTGTTTTTGTAAGAAGTTGATAACGGTAGTCACGCCATTAAAGCTCTTAAAGACACGCTTAAGCTTTGTATACCGTGTTATTACCGTGTAAACTCTACTCAATAGTATAACTTCGAAAACCTACAGGTACAGGTGAAAAAGTTTCACCAAGAAATAAATTAATAATAATCAATCGGCCAAGTACAAGCAATATCAAAAGCTAAAGCTAGTCTTACAGGTATTGCATAAATGGAAACCGCTTAAAAATATTCCGCCTGAATTTCTATAGTTTTACCATTAATTTTTCATCGCAGTATAACAATCCATTAAGAACTTGTTGGATTTATTTTATAATACAATGCCGGAACAAGTAACTAACAAAGGCAACTATTATAACAAATAAAAAATTCTCAGAAGCGTTAACCTTCATTGTTATTTTAAAATGTAGCGTTCCAAAAGCTTTCCAATAAAAATGATTTTTGGACGAAATATAGTCACAATAATTGTTTTATATTGATAATATGTAACTAACTAACTAAGCTACCTGTTAAAAAGTCATTCCTTGCATAGCACGTTTAGTAATTATTCTAATTTATATCTTATCTTATGTATATATAAAATTCTCGTGTCACAATGTTAGTCTGCATACTCCTCCGAAACGGCTTGACCGATTCTCATGAAATTTTCTGTGCATATCGGGTAAGTCTGAGAATCGGCCAACATCTATTTTTCATATGTACCACGGGCGAAGCCGGGGCGGGCCGCTAGTCTTTATATAATTATATAATTGAACCGAATTTCATGAATAACAGAATATGAAAAAGTTTAGCGGAACTTTGAGACATAAAATATGATAAATTATTATAGAGGAGAATTTAGCAATATATATTTATTACACACGTTTTAACTTGCTACTCTTACACAAAGATAATATATCATGATATATTTTTTATGTTTGCTGTTTATTTTTAAGCGCTTTGTAGAGAGAGAAAGTTTAGAAAGACCGCTTTCTTGAGTCTGTTATTTCTCATCAAATGGCTTTTGTTTATAAGACTTTCAAGGCTGCTATGAATATTTCATGACGAACTAAGATCGACCAGTTCAAAAATGTTTTCAAAGGTCAAAAATAATAAAAAATAGTCAGTGCTTTAGATACCAATTGATTCGAGAGTTGTTTATAAAAAATCGTAATCATTATAACAGCTATTGCAGCGGTACGTAAAGAACAAATTGGTGTCAATGTTAGCTTTTACAAAGTTTTTGAAGCCATATTTTGTTGCGATTTTTAATATATTCATATTTCACTGATTTGGACAATATTTTTGTTTGTCAATGTTTAGTCGGTAAATTTGAAAAAGGCTTTTATAAAAACTTTTTTCATTGTCTGAGTGCAGCAGCCAGCATCCAAGTGCAATCTCGCTTTTCACGTGCTATCGACCGTTGTAGTGCGGACCCGTTCCTTGCGCGCGCACAGACACAGGGCCACACTAGTGATGTACAAACTTTTTTCTTAATTGCCAGTGTCTGTCATGATAATCATCAGGCTGCCACCAAAAAGGTCTACTTTCGTTTTGCTGTAAAGCGGAGCAGGCGTGAATTTAATCTTTAGTTATTTAAATGCTATTGGGTTGGTATATAGGTACTTACTTAGTTCGTACTGTTTCTGTCAATTGAATAAATTTACCTCAATTAGTTATCAGAAACTAATTTTGACTGTAATGAAACGTCATCTTTTCACTATTAATTTTAATGTTTATGGTCCACGTATAATGAAAGAAAGCCTCAAGCATTCACATTTAAAGCTTTTTTAATTATAAATGAAACACATTTAACGAATACGCCATTATAAAACTAAATTACTAAGTTAGTATATAAATAATATCATTGAAATACTTAAACAAACCAATTTTTAAAAGAACTTCTAATGCAAAGCATGACCAATCAACGAAATTCAGTAATACCTAATACATTTTCAATAACACTGAAATCTTTTGTCTGTATACGCGTAATCAAATCAAAAGTACCTGGAACCGATCGCCCCAAATCTACAAAAGTTTAATAACCGCTATACTTTATATTTCTTGAAGTTTAACTTAACCTTAATTAGATCGCATAACGCAATCTTCAAACCGAGCTTTATACAACTTTGTTGACTAGTGTTGTAATGTGATTATCGGTTGCGAGTTGCACACGATCCAGCTTTATCGATAGCGCGGCTCGAGTTGCGACATTGAAGCAGCGTCAGACGCCGCATGGCAGACCGCGGAAAACACCGCGTCGCGCCTATCCCGGCGCCTACGAAGAAACAGTACGCGTATGTGCCGTGCCCGAGATCGGAAGAAGTTGGAACTGAATTCGCTTTACAGCTACTAAGGACCCATCACGAAGAACCTCCGACACCCGAAAAATCTCCACCAGGTAGGTTTTTAATCTGACGCATAAAACTTTTTGGCGGGAAAAGTTTGACAGGAAATTTAAATAACATAAATTTATGTTTGATGCAAAATGTGGTTATAGGATGTGATAAGTGATAACCTGATGGATAACAATTATAATGGCTTTCAGAAAGCCAGATCACAAAATATGCAATATCGGTTTTGATAATTATTGTACAATAAATACTGGTTCTTAAATTTAAAACTAAGTCAATAATAACAAGAAATAAAATTTTCAATTGGATTATTTTTAGGATTGTATAGTTTGTGAATATTATTTATTTCTCATGCTCTATATAAAATATGTATTTAAGTATATTCTTTAATTTAATAAATTTACTTGAACACGAAATGGCTTTTTTGTTTGGGTTTTTAAAATAAATTTTGCCCAAAGGTGGTCTTTTAAATATAAAGATAAAGACAAAAATAAGAAGCTAAAGGAAATTGTATTATTTTGTGTGAAACAAAAGATATTAAATAGATACGTTATCATTGACATCGTTTAGGCAAACGTACATATGAGATTTTTTTTAAATTAATGTTTATTTAATATACAAATACGTAAAATTTATTAAGGGTAGCTTTTCAAAGTGGCTCTTAATAATATATTACGCTCTAATTAAGCTTGAAAATGCTTTTAAATATTTAAAAGATATTAAGCGGGTTTCAGTTGAAACTAACTCAAAGGGGCGCCGGTTAATTTACTGCAATTTAATATTTATATTTCACATATTTCGAGTGTTTTATGAAAAATTGTTTACGTAAATTTGATATTATATTTTTTCTCTACTTTTTACTTTGTTCCCATATTAAATCATTTGTAGAGATGTACATTACAATTAGACATAACATCATCACTATCAGCCCATATACAGGGTGTCCCGTAAGTAGTGGACCAACGAGTTATGGGGAGTAGAGGGACTTATTATCTAACAAAAACACTAAAATTTATTGTCCTAGACCATAAAGTTTTTGATTTATGCTTTATTTTCAAAATTCGATAAAAATATCATCCACGTAAGCTTAATATGAACTTTTACCATTTCTGTTTTTATTTTATTCTTATTTTTTTGTTCAAGGTTGTTAAGAATACATAAGTCTTCCTAATTAAAATGATACTCAAGCATAATTAACAACAACAACAAAATTAGACCAAAAAATAGGTAAAATTTTACGTTTTAAAAATTTACGGACTGAAGTTTGAACAAAGCTGGTGTAAAAAAAATGTATGGTAACCCTGTGAAACTTTATTTTAAAAACTTCTACATCTCATACAAATTACAAAAAGGTATAATTGTGTGGTATAAAGTATTTAAAAAAATGTTAAATTGGCGTACAACATTCAAATTAGAAATTATCAGTTGTCAACTTATACCGTTGGTCCACTACTTACGGGACACCCTGTATTATATTCCCACTGCAGGTATCTACACAGGCCCCCTGACACTACATGTACTAGTATAGTATTATATTATCTGTGCTACTTATAAACAATTAACACATAATGAATGTCTCAATATTTTACATTTTACCAATTAATTACAGTTCAATGATTCCATAATATTTAGCTATAAAATTATATGAGTAAAAATCTTGGAAGATCACGTGTTGTTCCAGAATTAGCAAGCAGTTGCCGCGCATATGTCGTTAGTTTAATATTATGTCAACGTTGTACAAGAACAAATGAACACATCATAACTAGATTGCCCACATATTATCCTATCGTATCATCTACTATGTCAACGTATTGAAGATGTAGGTATAATATGTGAGCCTATGTGAATCAAATTATCCTATCTTCTAGTTTTAAAAGTTCAGAAGAGATGCTGTAGAAGATAAATTTCGGTAAAGGCTTCTATGATTAGGTTTTGGTAAACAATAGTCAATAGTTAGTTATTTATTTATTCTTTATTGTACTTTGGGCTATAACTTATATTATAAATATCTTAATTGATTTAAATGTACAAATGGCGGCCATAGGGCTCGAATAATTGTATTAAAATATCATCAGAGTTAAGTAATCTATAGGTAACTAAGTCATATTTATCTTCTATCTAAGTCCGTAAAATATTAGAGAATTTATTATTAATTGGAACAAGGAAAAATCTGAATAGAATAATTTAATTGGTTAAAAATATTAAATAGACCATGCAAGGAATCAAACCGTAAAACAATTGACCGAACTGGAAAAACAGTTTTGAAATAAAAATTTAAGTATCATAAACTTATTTTAGAACTTTATCACCAATATAATATTATGTAGAATGTGGTGTTGGTAAGATTAGTCTTTAATTGTAGCACACTGTAAGCAGTCTCGCGAGATTCTTACACAACAAAAAGCAAAAACACTTATTTTACTTACCCAGTATCATTTAAATACACCTAACAAAGGCGGTTAATTGCGCTGTAATAATACAAGAGTCAAAAGTAAGATCCGCAATGCGGGGGCATCTCTTGTTACGGTTATATCACCGTAGATTCATCTCATGTAAGATAAAATAGTTTAAAATATATTCATTAAAAGATTATCTTTAATATTACTTTCATAACAATTTTCTTATTTAGCATATTGTGTTTACAAGTTAACTAAGAAAATACTTTATGTTTTTACAATATTGTGGCTGCATAAAGCCTACGCGTAGGCATGAGGGAGCAATAGAACATTTTCTATGTTTCGTTTATTTTCAAATACCTATACCTAGTCTTAACATTATCGTATGTAAAAAATACAGACGTATATCATATTATGTTATATGACATAGATAAATGCAGCAAATAAAATTAACTTCACAATGTTGTTCACAATGTACGTTTTGTAATTTAACAATATAGGTAGGTTAAGTCAATGCTTCCTTATATCGACACTCTGTGTATCTTCTGTATACGTAATAGAATTCATGTTTCAGTAAGAGTAGTACCTACATTTCCCATTCAAATGTCGGCAGAATATTAAAGTTCCCTTCGCTTCTAACCACGACTCCGACTTCCATATTTACAAAGGTCGCTAGAACCATGTTTTTTGATAGAGCTTCTTGTAAGATACATTTTCAAAATATCTTTTGTGTGTTACTTCTGAGTTAAATTAATTACTGGAAACATTGTATGAACCTAAAATAATATAACAAATAAGTAGTTATCGAGAGATAAGAAATACATACTATCAGTGTAATAATTTATTATCACACTAATAAGAAAAAAATGTAGATAAGTATATCAATCATCAATCGTACAGGATTATATTATCTGTGGTACAGGCAAAACTGATAAATTATCCTAAATATCCATAGAACAAGAAAAGGAAAAATTCTACATCTGGATGGAACCACATTTTTAATCAAGGTATATTCCTGTACTGAATTGTGGTATTGTTAGACGTGTGTGTGTAGAACGAGGAACCAGTCGACAATTTGCATATTTGACTGTACTTGTTTAACAAATTAGCTATGTTGTATGGGTGTAGTGAAAATGTAATGCGTAAAGAAATACATGTATTTTATGTTAAAAACTACAGGTATATACGCCTGGGTCTACACGGGATAAAAAATAACCTGTCTTGTTTGTGTGTGCACATGACATGAACCTATTTTTATTTTTTTATGAATCCGATATGGTTTTTGAGTCCTTAGCTAATTAATTAAAGCATCCAAAACATCCTTCTTCATAGATAATATTAGTGAGAAATTTTGATAAATCATATACCTGCATATCTAGTTGTTTTTGAAAGTACCTACCTAGTTACCAACCTACCGACCTACATAAAAAAAAAATGATTTTCAAGTGCTTCTTATGTTTAAATGCTTCCATGTTTAGAAGCTCAGTCAGTTCATAACAAAATAGTTCTCGCTATGGATAGAGTGGGGTTAACATTTTACAAGTATCATTGTCTGAGTAACAAGTGATGTGCAGTGGAGGGTTTAACTGGGTCGAAACCTCAGCTGGCAGCTGGCTAACAAATCCCACAGGCCACAACGCGACATTAAATTACTGAAAATGCATATTTGCCTCCAATATTTTGATGTATTTCCTTTGATTGGTTGGTTCTCCAACTTCAATATCCATGTCTTGACTTATTCATCGTCTCATCGTACAGAAAATATACTCTACATATTCAATAAATAATGTTAGCTCTACATTACCGATAGAACCTAAACAAAGCGTATTATGGAAAAATCTAACTAAAAAAATCAATCAGCACCCTACCAATAAAATTAAGTTCTTACTTTTGCTGTCCCAGAACTACTGATAATAAACTCAAAAATATTATTTTTTTTCGCCTAGATTTCTGGACACACGCCTACAAACGACATATATTCAAGGCGGACTGTTACCTAACCAAACGATTAAAAGTTAACAAGCCTTTAAAAAGTTATAAGAGGCTGCTTGTAGAAAAACCTACTTCAGATCCAAGTGCTTAAATGTGGTTGAGTTCTTTTTCACGAGCTTTTCTTCGTTTTATCATTAATTATGGGCCGTAAATAGTTAATATTAAATATATTTATAATTATTTTTTCTTAATAAAAGGCAGCCTACTGCCATTTGTATAGAATTTTGAGATCTACAACATTGGTCTGAAGTATTTTTTGATAAAACTCAAAAAACCTGAAATTTTGATAATTGACCCCGAATAAATTTTGAAGCGACCATGGGACAAGTGGGGACTATTGAACTAGAAAAGACGACCTCTAGTAGGTACCTACATAAACTAGAGGTCTTCACCAAAATTTAAATTTCGTTCTTACTTCTTTCAATAAGTAGGTACTATTTTCAGGCCTAATTTGACCGGATTATAAAGAAATCTATAGGTACGCAAATATGCGGAATATGTCATTGTATGAGGATAGGTATGTAAAATTAAATAGACGTAACACGTTTCTAAAGTATCTCCAGTGGTACTTAGATAATGTCTGAATACTACCTTTTCTTGGGAAAATCCAGGATGTACAAAATTTTATAGTTCAAGGGAACCGCAGAAAGAAAGCTAGAAAATAAACTATTCAATTCGATTACAAAGAAAGAAGGCTTACCTTCATGGCTTTTATTTTTTAATGAATACCTCATAATATAATACCTATCATGATCGCCTGATGCTTTTACAAGGTAGGTAACAATTGCTTTAGACATTTTCATTCAATTCTAATCGATAGCTTAGGTGTAAGGAATCTGAATTAATTAAATATTTTTCATGGACCAAGATTCATATCCTTTCAAATCAGATTTAAATATGTGTAGGCTGTAGCTCTGCGATTACAAAGATAATTTAATTCTAGCCACCACTTAAATATGCATGTCCCTTTTACCATACATTACGCCTGGAGAAGAAAGCAAATAGAAATAGGTAATGCAGTCGATGCTAAACTCACGGGCACATTATTTTAGCTTCGCCACAATACTGTTTTATAGCAGCTTAGGTCTTGGCACGCAAAAAAAAAAACAAAAAATATTTGATATGTTTTTTATTCCATCGAGACATTGAAGTTTGAACTATTTTTAACAGTCATTTTTAAGTGATAAACACTAAAATTCACAACACCAAATGCTTACTATGCTATTCTTGACTAGTCTCTTGTTGCATATTTTACGGTGGTAAATTCAATAAATTTATATTACCACACTCCTAACTCCTAACTCCTTGTTAGTGATTATCCTAGGAATGGGTCGTCGACGCATTTTTCATCAACGAGACTAGACCGTTAAATGTCGTTCATCAACTAGTCGATCAACTAGTTAAAATCTTCGACTAGTCGATGTGTAAACTGAAACGAATTGACAACGATTGACACGGTCTACCGACGCGCGACGGTATTGGTAATCGAACGTTCGTTACCTTGAACTGAGGTCTACACTCTACATGTAAAATTCCACATTCTTACCACGAAGTTATTACGAATTATAGATTTTCAAAGAATTCAATGTCAGGGTTGTCTCTAGTAAAGAAAAAGTCAAAGCTGTTTTTTAACAATTATATATATCACCTATCTATTACCAAGTTTTTGTTTATGTTTTAACTTGTCGTTTTAAGTCGTTAGTTATAGTCGATATTTTAACATTATTCAATATATTATTATAGGTTGGTAATCCTTATGATATGTAATAAATTAACTGAATAAAAAAAATATCTTAGATTTTTAAGACAATTCAATAATATCAAATTAATACAAATTAATCTCCTTTTTTTTCAATATTTCGAGCATTGATCATAGTAATCTCATTAAAAGTCAAACGGAATTAACGGTAAAAATATTGAACTATCAACTCGCGACGCGTCGCGTCGCAAGTTGATAGTTGATAAAAACGTGTCGACTGACGAGCCGTCTACGACGCGGACGAGTCGTTTAGCCGTCTACAGTGGACTATTATACGGCCACGTCTAAAGGTGGCGGTTCGCGCCGCGACAGAGACAAGCGACCGAGACAGGAGACCGCGACCGAAGACCGCGACCGTTACTTGACGTTCGGCAATGTATAGGCGACAATTCGCGAGTGAGACAGAGACAGGAGACAGAGACGCGAGACGGGAGACAGCGAGACGGTCGCTGCCCCAGACCAGTAGTGTCTCGTGTCGCGCTCAAAAAGCACATGTGTTTTTGTCATCAAACATTAGGTGCTTGTTTACTAATAGCGAAAATGATCCTTCTTGGCCTCTAGTTAAATATAATTCTTTAATAGGTAATATTCTTTTAGTTTTGTATTTGTAATAATAATATAATAGCAAATCATCGTCTTCTTCTTCCTCCAATAGAACTTCTACTACTTGGTTTTCCATCATGACACAAACACAACTGACTACATCGACAGACTCTCCGATACTGATTAACTTTTCGGTCGTGAAGAGCCTGAGACACTTGTCGCGGTATCCGGTCTCGGTCTCGCCTTACAGTACATGCAGAAGAGACCGAGACGCTTGTCGCAGTCTTCGGTCGCGGTCTCCTGTCTCGGTCGCTTGTCTCTGTCGCGGCGCGAACCGCCACCTGAAGAGTTAACCGTCGCGGACGCGTTGACGAGCGTTTCGACTCTTTTGTTTAGTCGTTGAATTCAACTAGTGCGTTGGTGAGCGATGGACTAGTCGAATCGTTGAGTGTACATAGACGGTTAATTTAACTAGTCCGTTGATTCAACGCCCATGCCTAGATTATCCCTTTGGCTTAACAGTGAGCGCTCTTGGTCTTAATCTCCAATCGAGACATCGAAGCATCTTGTTTAACAAGCTATAGTAGGCTTATCCCAATACCCGTAAATAATGTTAAATTCGGAATGTCCCCTAATACTAATAATTTTAACCTCCCACCTAGACGAGCTTGTCATAAATTATATTATTATCACTTGTGCAACAAGAGTCTAGACTCTAGTATTATAATAGTATTCACTACATGTATAAATATACTTAATCTATCACATTTATATGCTGGATATTATACACTATCCAATAAAACATCAAGAAAATGTTTATAAATATAAAACCTATAAAGTCTAGTTAATTATTATAACTTATTATATTGACTTAGATATATTAAAGTAGGTATAACATTTAATAGAAGTTGCTGGCTTCTCAGATTTAATAGAAATTATTATCATAAATAAGTTTTTGAACTACAAAATAATAGGTAGTTAATTGTTTAAAACATTTATTTTACATTTATAGTTGAGAACTGGAGGAAAAAAGTTTATCACTAAAATTGCACATTCATTAACACATAGGTATGTTTAATACCACATTAATATATATTATAAAGATAGACAATTAAATGTTTAATGACCTTATAAATAATGTCATAAATGCAAGGAGCAGTTACTATTATCATCATCACATGATAATTGTTTACATGTAAGCACTTAAGGACGCTGTCACCGATCTGCGTTACTCAAATTTAGGTATCTAACGTCGTAACTTTGTTCGCGGCAACATCACGCTCACGTAAACATAGCGCATTCCATTTTATAGGTCATCTTAATACTTGATATTATTTTTAATTTTTAAATTTTATTGAAATTGATTCCAGAACATTATTACGAACTTTAAAAATTCATTTTCTTACTTTTATTAGTAGGTACAATTCTGATAAGTATGTTAGTTAGTAACTAACTTAAAAAAGACGTGTGGCACTCGGGGACTGCCGCGGTAAAGCTATTGCATAGTATGCCTTCAAGCCACACCTCCGTGCCCGTCGGAGTGGGGAGCGTGAGGTTTTTTCGTTACGGAATTTCTCGATTCGGTCCCCGCGCTCAAGGCCCGCGATAGAAGCTATGCAATAGCTTAAAAAGTGTGAGTGTTTTGTCCTAGAGGTTTTGTAAAACCTCTAGGAATTATATGCAATATCTAAGCTTTGAAATGTTTAAAATACTTTTTTAAAGAATTATCATACATATTATGTTACCGGCAATGTATTAAATCCGGCATTATTCTTGTGTGTGGTTTTTAGGGAAGCTATTACCCATATGAGGTCAAAACTAAAATCCAAGATGGCGCCGACGAAAATTTTACATCTTTTCGTCATGGGTGTCATTTTCATGGTTTTTAGGGAAGCTATTAACCAATATCAGGTCAAAACTAAAATCCAAGATGGCGGCGACGAAAATTTTACATCTTTTCGTCATGGGTGTCATTTTCATGGTTTTTGGGGTAGCTATTAACCAATATGAGGTCAAAACTAAAATCCAAGACGGCGCCGACGAAAATTTTACATCTTTTCGTCATGGGTATCATTTTCATCGTTTTTGGGGTAGCTATTAACCAATATGAGGTTAAAACTAAAATCCAAGATGGTGCCGACGAAAATTTTACATCTTTTCGTCATGGGTGTCATTTTCATGGTTTTTGGGGTAGCTATTAACGAATTTGAGGTCAAAACTGAAATCCAAGATGGCGCCGACTAAAATTTTACATCTTTTCGTCATGGGTGTCATTTTCATGGTTTTTGGGGTAGCTATTAACCAATATGAGGTCAAAACTAAAATCTAAGATGGCGCCAACGATGGTTCCTAAACATGTATTTCAATGCTCTTTAAAATTATTTTTAAGACTCTCCCGTAGTAAGAATTCGACTATACAGGGTGTCCCACTATCGGTATACTAAGTGCTAAGGGACTTGTAGTTTTGCATACACTGATCACGTAAAAAAAACTTCAACAACAAAATTACATTAAAAAAATTTTGCTAAATTTTTCCTGAAATTTAGGTTTGTTTTCTTCTCTAACTTCGTGCAGCCGGCATATACCGCTTCGCTAATGTGAGTATTTTGTCTATGAAAACATTATCTTAAACGATAGCTCACGTGCCACCCGCACGGTTAATAGCTACCCCAAAGACCATGAAAATGCCACCCATGATGAAAAGATGTCAAATTTTCGTCGGCGCCATCTTGGATTTTAGTTTTGACCTCATATTGGTTAATAGCTACCCCAAAAACCATGAAAATGACACCCATGACGAAAAGATGTAAAATTTTCGTCGGCGCCATCTTGGATTATAATTTTGACCTCAAATTCGTTAATAGCTACCCCAAAAACCATGAAAATGACACCCATCACGAAAAAAAGTCAAATTTTCATCAGCGCCATCTTGGATTTTAGTTTTGACCTCATATTCGTTAATAACTACCCCAAAAACCATGAAAATGACACCCATGACGAAAATATGTCAAATTTTTCGTCGGCGCCATCTTGGATTTTAGTTTTGACCTCATATTGGTTAATAGCTACCCCAAAAACCATGAAAATGACACCCATGACGAAAAGATGTAAAATTTTCGTCGGCGCCATCTTGGATTTCAGTTTTGACCTCATATTCGTTAATAGCTACCCCAAAAACCATGAAAATGACACCCATGACGAAAAGATGTAAAATTTTCGTCGGCGCCATCTTGGATTTCAGTTTTGACCTCAAATTCGTTAATAGCTACCCCAAAAACCATGAAAATGACACCCATGACGAAAAGATGTAAAATTTTCGTCGGCGCCATTTTGGATTTAAGTTTTGTCAAATTGCTTTACCCCACCAATCCGTTCAACAACCCATAAAAAAGAGGACCTCAGTCAACGTAATTTTTAAAACATAATTTTAAATTACAAATAATTGGAATATGAAACTTAAATACAGTTTACTCTTATAAAGTATCAAATATTACAAATCACGAAAACGACAGTGCACGCACAATAATCTTTTTCTTATTCGTTTTTATTTTTGGGACGAGGAGCGATACACCCGTCCTTCCAAGAGCGCTTCTGAGCGCGGTCTGACGACCCGCGAGAACAAAATGTATGAAGAAATCGACAAGTATTTTTAATTTAGCTCATTATTGAAATAAAATTTTGATTTAGATTCATAAAAATTACACCATATATAAAGGACTATATATCCCTCAATAAGATATAGTTAAGAAGATAGATTAGGCTCTTAATTTTCCTAAAATGGTACCGTTTTAGACCCCATTTTTTTGCAGTTTATGCGTTTATTGTGATGGAAAAAACGTATTTCAGCGACAATTTT
>CAJQZM010029877.1:0-17720 GCA_907164665.1 Colias nastes | reverse complement strand
GATCTAAACAATTACATGTCTTATTAGATTTTACAAAACATTCCCTGTTCAGAATATATTTTCCGATGGTAAGAAGGCCTCTAAATTGCCGAGATTTTTTTTAATAGTATTGTTGTCTTGATGCATGAGAAAAACCAGTACCAAAAATGGGCATTCTCCAAAAGTAGCTTATTATATTTAGAACATCCAAAAGTGAACAATCTGTCCTAAAGAAGAAAATCGATGGAGGGTAGGGAGTGGCCGGATTTCGGCTGTGACGTAGACTGTTCCTTTGAAATCTCACAATCGTATTATTTCTTTATAGGATGATTTTCTTTTAGCTTACAATAAAAAGCTTAAAAAACCATCAACATTAACTAGAGTTGCTTTAAATCGAAAAAAAAAGCCGTAAATGTATGTGTGGACGGAAGACATATAAAAAATATATTTTATAGTACTTAGATTATTCTTTAGCTTATATTAATAATTGTATTTAAATGTCTCTCAAATAGTCTATTTACTATCATCTATAGGTATATATTAAATACTAATACCGCAGTGTAGTTTAGCAGTTACAACTATTATTCCTACAAGGAGAATCTTAGGAATTCATTTAGTAAGCTTAGTTTTCCACGCTGCATTTTACCACGTTTTCTATGTTTTAATGGAAGATAATGAAGAGTCTGATAATGATAATTAACAAATTTCAAACTCAAACATTTATTTATTCAATTAGACTTCTTATAAAAGCACTTTTGAATCGTCATAACATTTTTTAACATTTACCACCGATACTATATATTATATATACGAATACTTATTAATGTCATTCACATAAATAGAACTTTCATTGAAAGTATAAATGGATTCAAGTCAAGGCTGGTTATCGCACTCACAAGAGAGCTAGATTTGTCGTCAATCGATAAAATACATAAGAGGTTAAGTTAGTTTTAATTGAAGCCATTTCTTTAATACGATATGTAACAACGTGCTACTTTGAGAATATAATTGCATGAAAATAAAATATTTTACTCATAGTTGCTTCATTGTCTAATTGATTATTATTAATTGGTACGAAAGGTTTATCTTTGAAATGCCTTCATCATTGATACTTTTATGGGAATCGGTCTAAATTATTTTAAGAGGAACGATTTTTTTTTAATTATAAGGGGCACCCCATCTCAGGGTGTTGTCTCATCTTAATCTGGAATATAGTCCAGAGACTTCATTTTCGTTTTATTTCTATTGCCAATAATCAATTTTAATGCATTAAAAATACAATTATTAAAAAGACACAATATACAATATTTCCATAATTAAACTAAAACTAAAATACATAAAAATAAAAAAGCTCAGGATACCAACGTAGATATTAACTTTTGACTAAATGCAGGGTTTTTATATGTCGCCTCGCTTCAAATTATTATTTCCGTTTCTTTCATTGTACAGCGCTTAGAATAAACATAGAATACTTTTATAACGACGTGCATTATTCCGCCTTACAATCGGAACGTATGAACGTTGAAAATAATTTCAAATTGGAAAAATGAATTTCCCTTTTCGCATTCGAATTTTGCTCGTTACTTTTACACGTGTAGGTATGTAAGCATGATGATTCACGTGTATCGGTCGGCCATTTTGTTTTGCGAATGCATATTGGGATAAATATTCTTGCCTTGATACTTTTGCTTGAATAACCCTACTAATATTATAAATGCGAAAGTTTGTGAGGATGGATATATGTGTATGTGTATACCTATATATTATGTATGTTTGGTTTGAACCGATTACAATGAAATTTAGCACATATATAGAGAGTAACTTGGATTAACACATAGGATAGGTTTTATCCCGGAAATCCCACGGGAACGGGAACTATGCGGGTTTTTCTTTGAAAACGCGGTTGAAGCCGCGGGCGGAAAGCTAGTGATGGTATAAATGTGTTAATAATTAATGCATCGTTCGGCAACAATGTCGGGTACGTTCTTTCATTTGAAGGTCAAAGGTTAATAAAGCAAACGGTCAGTAATTAAGGAAGAGAATAAACAATTCATTAACATTGTAACATTCGATGACCTTTAAAATTATTAGATAGTGTTGAGTGTTATAATTGTGGACTTTGTTTATGAGTTTCAGTTAATAATGTATTCTCTTCGTCAGCTTGGTTTTATTGTATTACATCTAAGTTTATGAAAATAATACAAATTATTATTTAACTACTCTATCCTTGAGTTCAATTTTATAACTATAAAATCAGATATGAATATTATGCATTGTAGATGATCTTAAATTTCGCCAAGATAAAAATACAGTTACTTCAGCCTTTTTAATAAACAATTGGACAATTTGCGAATTGAAAACAAAGCAATTAAAACTCTGATTCGAAGTGATTAGATTAAGTAATGAGGGCGGTTGATCAATCTTTTTTAATCAGGGCGGTTCCCGGACAATCGAAAACAATACAATTTTATTGTAAATTGAAAGCCTGATTTAAAAGGAGTATATTGACGATTGATTTTAAATGTTCAGTATTTTTTCGTTATTTAATTTAACGGGAGGAGCTATTTAAGTATTAGATAGACATTATGAATTTTATTTCACATTTAAAAATTGAATATTTTTCGACGGATTAAAAACACGATTTAAAATTTCTATTGCAACATGCATTACAAAGCAAGAACATAATTTAATCACTAAAATCAAACAAATCTGAAATAAGTTGGCCACGTTAAATTGTATAAATAATAATGACTTTTCTAAGTACAAGAGAATCGTTGTTGCATATGAATGGGAATGATTGCAACATTTATTATAAAAGAGGTTTTTTGAAAGTCACATATACATACTTTTATCTAATATATTATTACGAGTTTGCGCATTACTATAAAAATACTGATGCGCAGACTCCCAAAGAGACAATGCGGATAGCAACTATACACTATACCTATGTATACCTAGATAAACATGTGTATTTAGTATTTATATTTGTATAGAACTAATACATTAAAAATTTAAGCTTTAAACTTTGAATATTAGCACGTTCTTTGTAAATCTAAGTGTTAATTCACGAGAACGAAATCGGATTATAGCAGCTTAGTGAATAGGATAATGGCGGGCGTGGTTTTCCTTTTACATCTATCCCGAGCTTCGGCTTTGATGTTTTATATTATGCAAACATTTTTTTGTACAGACAGCAAATACAAGCAAGCATTAGAATGATGGCAGCGATATTTCGCGCACGCATCACATAACATTTATCGATTCACCATTAAGACGGGGCTGCCAACATGCCTGACCAAAATGTTCAAAAGCAAACAGCAACGTTCCAACATTACGTAAGACCACGTGGTAAATAGTGGAATAACAATGAGGGAGGGGGCATACGGGTAGATCGTTACGCATGCGCACTAAGGCATGCTAATGTCGATTCTTCATCTTACGATCCAACGCCAGCTTAGGAAATCCCGCTGTGCATAGTAAAAAATTCATATCTCACCTACTTTTGTAATTGCCGGCGCTGTGTACATATTCTATTTTAAGTGGAACGTTCGGTAATTGTTTTGCAATGTATGCTGAGGGCTTTTTCAGCTTGAAATGTCGATTGTTTTATGAATTTGTACTCTAAAAGTAGGAGAGTAAATTTATATAAAATTCCTGCCAAAGTGGTCTGCCATGTCCATCTTTTTTATGTATACCGTTATATTAATCGTTTAATGTTTATGTGAAAATAACTATATTAGCCAAATAGGTAATTGAACAATTTAGTACGTTTAGTTATATTTATGATTGTCAATGTAATATTAATACTTATAAGAAAATATCAGCGTACTTCATGCCAAAAAACTGTAACTAATAACAGAGGCATCGTATATCGCTATTCAGCTTCAAAAGCGATTTTATTGACGCGGCCCGTATATTAAAATTTTGCCGCTTCATCCCCGCTTTTTATTACTACTTTAGTATGATATAGCTATATAATGTATTCTATAAAGTTCGACGATATTGCAGTATCATGTATCAAGTTTCGCCAATTATTTTGAGATTATAACGCTCGAGTAGGTATGGGGTTATTCAAATATCTATGCTAATACGAGTGACTGATTAATGATATCTACATTAATATTATAAATAAAAAATGTTGAGTTTGTTTGTTTGTATTCAAGATTCGTAAAACTAATGGACTGATTTGAAATCTTCTATAGGATATATTTTATTTTGTTTTTATCACGGGTAAACCCGGGCGAAGCCAGAAGTTATAGCTAGTCTGTTAATTACATTACAAATCTCGTCTTAAATAAGTTAGTTACCTGATAGTTTCTAGATAAATTATATTTATTAATTTTCGTAATAGATCCAGTAAATTATGATAAACACATAAAACATATATATTATATAATATCTCTATAATAAAAAGAAAATAAAAGGGAATATTAGGAGAATAAAAAAGAAAGTTTAGTTTTTCCAGGTTACAATAGGTTTTCTAGACGTCTGAGTAATTGCCTGTTATAGCGAAGTAGTAATGTTTTTAAATGGCTCTATCTTTCGCTCTTGAAACTATTAGTTTTCCAGTTAAAAATTCTAGTTAGTAATTTCTTTTTCTAATTGGTATGCTATTTTTTATCATTGGGATATTTAAGACTTATAAATGAGTAAGTAGGTAGTTTTATAATAATGTGTTAGATGTGTAAGATAATAAGGAAAATATAACATAAATTTATTTAGCACGCCACATGTAGCTAATAGCCAAGGTTAAGAAATAATTGAGTTCAGAGAAAACTCCACATAAAACTCTACACGTGTACGTAGCCAGATAAGTTTTAATAAGCAAGAATTTACCAAAGGACGCGTCGGGTTATTTAAAATTTTCATATTATAAAGCAAGTAAATGAAAATCTCATAATAAGCTTGCTGTGAAAATTTATATCCGAGAAATCCTTATGCATTTCCTTTCGCAGCAAGCGTGTATCTCGTATATGAATAAAATCTGGTAAAGAGGCATTTCAAAGGCGCTTGTAAGTCTTTTCAATAGCGCGGTGAGTTTTCACTGTTGTGCCTTGGAAATCCCTTATTCATTGTGGAGAATGTGTAAGTATTTTTGAAATGTATTTGTGCTTTTCAACGTCGAGTGAACTTATATTGAAGAATGGAAATACGATAAGATACGGTACTTTTATACTGTATTGGTTTTTCTATTGTGTCTGTTCGTTTCTATGAAATGCGGTGTATAAAAAACGTTCTATTTCTCATAAAGGATTGAATGCCTACAACACCCTACATGTAGAATACATACAATGGGTAAAATCTTGGTTATATTTTAGTGATTATAGATCTTTTGAAGTCACAATCTTTTGTGAACTTTAATGCTTAAAACTCGCCCAACAATGTGTGATATTAGATTTATCTTCATATGATTAAAATTATGTCACTATTTTGTTCTTTATGGGTCTTAAAATATTTTTTTCAATTATATATTACATTTTTTCAATTTTATTATAACTACTTAAATAATTATGCCGACTAGCTTAAATAATTATGCCGAAAAATTAGGAACATGTAAAGAGATTATTGTATTCTAGGTAACGACAAAATTGAAATTGTTCGCGCCTTAAAATAAATGTTAGATGTTATTGAATTGATTTTTACTTGAAAAAAAAAAATTACTCTCTCCGTAACATTATGATATCCAAAATATAGTAAAGGTAATTTTCGAAGTTACGCCATCCCCTTGAGATTATCTTTATTTTCTTTATTCTTTATTTTATTAAATATTAAATGGAATAATACCTAATGTATGAAATATAAATAAATCGTACTACACAATTTATTGTCATAAGTAGGTACAGAATTAGATTTCACTAATTTGTTTTTCACTGTAGGCAGTAGTAAGCTTAATTACATCTCATATTACTTTATACTAGGAATTGGTAATTTCAATGTGAAAATAAGTCTATTATTTTCCATTTTCCAAAAATAATGAAGCGCTATTGTATGCGTTAATGATTAATTAATGTTGAAATTAATACTGATGAATATTCTAACGTACATGAAATAAAGGTAACAATATAACTATAATTTCGAAAGCATTTCTCATAATATTAAAAGTTACATTCGAGTGGAAATCTCCTAAATTAGTGTTTTTGTCAAACACAGATACGCGCTGTATATAACTATAATAGTAAACTACATAGTATAAAACAAAGTCGCTTTCTCTGTCCCTTTGTCCCTATTTCCCTATGTCCCTTTGTACGCTTAAATCTTTGAAACTACGCAACGGATTTTGATGCGGTTTTTTTTAATAGATAGAGTGATTCAAGAGGAAGGTTTATATGTATAATAACATCCATTAAATAGTGGAGAAGTACTGTTATTTTTGAGGTTTCTAATGTGATGTCGTAAATAATTACATTTTTTCCGCTTAAATTGCAAACGCAGGCTGAACCCTACGAGTTTTATCAAAATAATGTACTAAGTATTGTACACATTGAAAAGGTCAACAGAAAAGTCCGTAATGGTATATGTCTATCTCTTATGGATAACCCACAATAACTTTTTTTTGTCATTTACTTTTTACGACAAATAATGGCTAATTTTCGAAGCGATTTTAACCAATACAGCATTAATCCTTAACCAATTAAATACCTTGAATACATTGTTCATTTAATATAGATCTATATGGCCCTTTACACCGTATGATTTAAGTGAATATTTTCGAAGATATTACAGATTTAAAAATTGCGGGACGTAGCGTTTGCGGCGGTACCGGCCGGCCGCCCGGCTATATTATATTAATTTATACCCGGAGCGGGCCGCTATGTTTTTTTATACAACGTTCACAGTTTTTCTGTAGATAGTGTATTTAGTATCAGCATTGCACCCGTGCGAAGCCGGGGCGGGTCGCTAGTACTATTTAACCTGAAGAGTCGATATATAGCAAGAATATGCACACATGCAACACTCATTACCATTTATTTCATGAAAAAATCACCACCAATTTGATCCTACAATTATTTTCCCCCTACAATTTCGATAATAAATACCGTTTGTACTGTAATTAAGTTACAAACAACGAGAGAATGTGGCTAGACAATTATTGCATTTGTGGGTGACGCGTCCCCGTGAGTGGATTAACGAGCAATTAGTACAGAATGGGGTTATGCCACGAACTTAACACAGGTATAACCTAATAGTGCATTTACATACCTACTCGTGCGAACGTCGGGCTGACGAGCGAGGCGAATAACGAACACGCATATGTATAGTGTGTAGCGACCTCGGTCTATATCGCTTTAGCAAATGTTTTCACTATGGAGCATATTATTTCCGACATGATCCATCATGGCCTTACCATCTGGCCAGTCGGTTAAGGTTTTAACGAACACTGTGGAGGAAAGAAGGTTGAGGATCCTCTCTTTTTTGTTGGAGGAAATCTACCTGCCTTCCTCAATAGTGCACTCGCTATTTACTTTGGAATCGCGTCTTTGTCTTAAGAGCGAGTTTTCTGGCGTAATGAAATAACGAATCTGTGAACAGTGGTTCGCGATGACGCTCGCATACGAATGCTTCGTCGAGTGACGAGGCGAATATCGAACACGAATGTGTAAATGCACCATAACTGTATGTCGGAACGATTTGTGGTGGACACTCGATCAACGCATCAATGGTGTAATTCAAGATAGGACAAAGGAAGGCTAGTTAATTTGTTGAGCGATTGCCATGCTCCATCAGCAGGAGGCTTGTCGATGCTTGATGATGTAAAGCTCAATAGATCATAGTTAGGTACTTATTAATTTTTTAATAAATCAGTCGCAAACGGGGTGTTTATAATTTGACGTCATTCTCTGTCTGTGTGTTTGTGTGTGCGTGCTGTCTGTGGCACATCTCGTAGCACATCGTAGCATACCGTAGTACATCGTAGATCATATTTTAGTTGTTTTTTTCTTTATATTTTATAGTCAATTATAATATGTAGTAGCAGTATATTTTTACTATTAACGTCTACTTCAATAGCATATTCATCGGTTTAGGCATTTAAGTTTAAAAAACCACATATTATACGTAACGTATAATATGAAAAATCAGAGTGAAAGATTACCGAAGATGTTTCGATTTCTATTCACTAAATAAAAATATGTTCAATAATATACAATCTGACATAAGCCGCTGTAAAGACCGATTTATTATTAAGTACTTCATGTGTACTCAATTACCAAGGTATAAAGAGCCATGATTACACAATGTAATATTTACGTATAAAAATAAGCTTTCAGCGAACTATATAAAAAGTATAAAATAAAATCTATCATAGAAATACGTGAGTATTAAATAACAAAACATTTTCGATGAATTGAAATATGAATACGCAAAATATTTTACATATGGAATTGTTTACTACAGTGAACTTGAATACCTGACCTTGGCAATGTAATCAAAACATCCATGAAAATGAATTTTCGCTTACCTACCTTTCACAATTAAAATGGCTCCACGTGAAAAACAATTTTATAAATTTCATTAACAACTCGCTTACAGAAACCCAATTATATGCTTTTGAATAACGCCTCTTACCGATTGATCGGAAAATTCATTTTCATTAAAGGTTGTAATGAAAATTGCTAGTAAAAGCTTTTAAAAGTAAAATGCCATTGAAATTCGAACTTCAACACAAAATGTGCATTGAATTATTACGACGTTTTATTTGACGTGGTGGTTTTTAAAAACATCTTCATTTTATTTAATAATTGTATATTTTGGCAAGTTGATGGTTAAGTTGTTTATAGTACTTTTAAACGAATTATTGTAAGAAATTGGCTAGCAATTCGGTACTTTCTTTATTCGTCAGTCAGCTATAATTCCTATTATGTAGTATTATTGTTTTTAATTAATCCAAACAAACTTTTGGATGTTTGACACAAAGTCATGGAAAAACAGTGTGAACATTTGGTTTGAATATTGGCACAATTGGAAACTTTTTATAACAGTTTTGCAAGCTAGTTTTTGTTTTAGAAACTATTGGAACAAATAAAATTACACAGTACTGACACGTAATGCCTTCAATACAGGGCGTGTTATATCATTTATGTTTCATCTTTTACAGGATTTTTCCAAATCTACGGTTAAAACTTACAAATTAAGAAATACGTAACAAGCGACGTTGTCCGCCAGGACATAGAAAAAGTAGTTAATTCATCAAATGGGAGTCGAGCATGCTTCGGCACGAATTGGGCCACGCTCGCACCGGGGAAGGTACCACACCCTCACAGAATATCGGCGCCATAGTGACAGTTTACTGTCGCGTTCCGTACGGTGAGTGAGGGGTCCGGAGGCCCACATCCCTTCCCATCCCCTACCCATCCTCTCCTTCCCTATCCTCATTCCCTCCCATCCTCGCCCCTTCTACCTAACTCCTTCCAAATCCCTTTGAGGACAGCAACACATCCACTTCCCAGTGGAGTGGATGCTTATGGGCGGCGTGTATCGCTTAACACCAGGCGACGCGTCTGCTCGTTTGCTATCCTATAGCATAAAAAAAAAAAAAAAAAAACAAGTTGAAGCATAAAATAATAACATGAGTATTTAATTCATTATTCCTATAGTAGATCACAATATTATCTATTCCTCAATTCATGAGGCAATAGTTCTCCACGTATTCTATGTAATTAGTTGTCTTTCTTTTAAAGATAATATTATGCCAGATATATTATGTAGTAGCCAATAATCAAGTAAATCATCTTTCATTTCCCAACCACTTTAAGCAACATTCCATTAGCCATTTAACAGCATTATACATAATGAACTAAACGAATCAATACATAAATGTATTTGCAATTAATAGGATTTACTTAATTGCATTAATAAAGCGGCAGTTCCGATACAGATAATAAAGTTATAATGAATGCTAATATATTGTTACCGATAACGGGAACTCGATATATACGAACAAATTGTTCATACTGTTTGTCAGTTAATGCGTTAATGGCTGTGCGACACTTGTTATATAAATAATTAAATGGGGATTCCGGATTACAGCGGGTAATTCCTACTGCATTTGGCTCATTATCTTGTTTTGATCACGTAATATGTGTTGAAAATTATTTTGAATGTAAGGTTACAAAGATTGCACATGTTTTGGTATATGTAACTGGTAAGTTACGAATAAATCACGCCTGAATAGATATTTATATTCTGCTAATAATTGTATACATCCTACTGATTTTCTTTGACAAACACGCAGTTTCCTTCCCAACTGGTCTTACAATAAATTAACAATTATCTCGAGGAAGTAGAGAAATAAGTACATCCTACATTAAATTAGGAATATAATATTACTTTATGACCTTATTTTTCAAAAAATAATTTACGATATGCAACTTTACAGAAATACGTCGAATCACGCGTGGTAGGGATAAGAAAAAGATGGCGCGTAACGGAAAAATGTCACGCGTAACGAAAAAATGTTACACTAAATTTTTTTCCAACCCCGATAAAGAAGTTTCACTTCAATAATTTCAAAGGTAAATACATATATCAAAAGACAGCTTACCATTTCATACGTCGAAAAAGGACAGGCAAAGGCGTATAAAATAATGTAATGAATTCCGTATAAATGAGGAATAAAGGCTATTTATAGCATTTATGGAGTAATAATTGGTATATTTATTTTCAGACACGACCTACGTAAAAATGAACGTAATACTTTTTTACGCCTCGTTATAATATTTAGGGGAATTAATTAAAGGTTTAATTAAGACTGTAGTCTTGTTGGAAGCCGTGCTGTCGATAGTTAATTTACTGATCAACGGCATGAAACACCTAGCTGTAATCAGCTTTACGCCTTCTAACCTAATAAATATAGGGGATGCCTGGTAATAGGTATTAAGTTGAGAATTAACGGCAAACACTTCTATTTATATACAGGCCTTAAATAGATAATATTATTAACGTTATACTACGATGAAGTTAAATAATAATTATAGATGAAGTTTGATATAAATTTGAACGTGTAGATGACCAATAGACTCAAACTCAAACATTTATTAAATCAATTAGACTTCTTCTGAAATACTTTTCGTTTGAATCGTCATAACATAGTTTTACCATTACTCCTGATTCGGAAAGCAGTTTCTACGGAGAAGAACCGATATAATATTATCAATATTTTTGTTCCTTAATAAATAGATTAAACATAAATTATGGAGTAAGTGAAAAACATTATTATAATACCTATGAAAATTTATAAAAAGGACACGTTTTCAATATACATGACTAATAATTTCCAATATTAAACAGGTTATTAATCCAACCGACATTACAAATGCTACAATAAATGTGGTATCAACTTCATTATATCCGCGGTTATAGATTATAATATTAATAATTATTCCACTTAATTTATTATGTGGTTAAAGGAATTTATAACAACAGGAACTTTTAAATTTTCAAATAACTCTTGTGCTAGGTCTTTTTTTTCTTAAATAACGAAAATCTTTAAAAATTGTAATGCGTTTTTTTTACTGCAAGAAAAATAAACGTTTAATTGTATAATGATTAAGGTTTATTGCTGACATTTAAAACTATTGTTCAACGTTTAGAAAAACTATTGAGAAAAAGACACACATCGATAACAACGTTTGTTCAAAGTAAAAAAAGCTGTTGTGAAAAACACAGTTTTACAAAATTCTTGCAAATTTCCTTCAATCCCAATAAAGATTAAGAAATTTAAGGGACAATTAACCATACATAAATTTCAAAGCGAGGGTGAATAGGCTACTTGTAGGCAGACGTGTATCCACGAAGACCACATCGCCGCATCCCATCAGGTGGGATTGTGGTCAAACGTCTGCCTATCTATACATATAATAAAATCGTAGGGAAGTCAAAACTGTACATTGAATATTTTTTAAAAATAATACTTGGGGCGTGATCTACAATAGATACCGAGGCCAAAAATATAGTTTTTTTTAGAATTTTTGTCTGTTTGTCTGTATGTATGTCCGGGCTAATCTCAAAAAGTACTGCATGGATTTACTTCAAAAATTTGGTAGAGAGATAGATCGTGGCCAAGCGCTTCCCTATTGCAGCGTAAAAAAAAAAAAAAGCTTGAGACCTGAGGAAAGACATAGGATAGGTTTTATCCCGGAAATCTAACGGAAACGGGAACTATGCCGGTTTTTCTTTGACTACACGGGCGAAGCTACTGGCGGATAGCTAGTTCCTTATAAAAAAAACCTATAACTACTATTCAGAAATCTAGTCCAACTAAAAACCAGTAGTTACATAACATCTGCTTCTTAGTTACCATCCAACTAAGATCGATAATTCAAATTTTGGTTACGTGATACGAATCGTAATCTGAAATTGTACCAACTCAACCCAGTTTATACAACGTTTAAAGTTAAACAGAGATCACGATAACAGTCACGAATTCAAAATAGTTGCTGCGGTTAAGTTTTTAACTATTTATATTGATTTGGAGAAGTTTTAAGTTCTTCGTGTTGTTTGAACTTCATTGGTATATTTAGTTGAATTAATTATCTTTTATTTGAAGTGCAAATTGTATTGATAATGTGTATTTAGGATAAATGTTAAAGGTTTAATTCGATTTGGTTAATTATAAGACAATCCCTACTAATAGTATAAAAGCGAGAGTAACTCTGACTATCTCATTAACCGACTTCAAAAAAAGGAGGAGGTTATCAATAATTCACACCGATTACTCCGAGGTTTCTCAACCGATTTACGTGATTCTTTTTTTGTTTGATGCGGGATGGTGTCGAATTGGTCCCATAAAAATTTTATTCGGATAGGCCCGCTAGTTTTTATTTTCACGCCTAGTTTCGATGAATTTACAAAGATAGTTTGAAATCTAACAAAAATCCCGGAAAACGGGGACTATTCGGATTTTCTTTCGACTACACGGACGAAGCCGCAGATGGAATGCTAGTAGAATATAACAAAACATTCAATATTATTCATCACATAATGATTTACCTACTAGTAAATGCGCTCGGTAATTCTTGAGGTCTATTCTTGGAGCTTTGCTTCTGTGCAATCATGCTATTAGATATTCTCTTTGTGATTATAGTAACCATAGACGGACTTTATCTATGTATGAATAAATGAACACAACTGCAATAAATTACAACGCTTTAGTAAATTATATCGCTCAAAGTTTAACATCGTTTATGATAATAGCTGAGCTAAAATTGCTAGATTAACGCAGAAAAAAATCTATGCTATGTGTGTTAAAAACAATGTCCCCGTGACGTCATTTTATTGATGTGTATTTTTAACGAAATAACGATATTACTATGTATTGAACAAAAAAATTGAATTGAGCATTCAAAATAATTTGTTCTAAAATGTAATTAACATACAAAATGGTTTTATTATGACTGCAGAGAGCAAATTGTAATCAGAATTCCACCCAAAAAGTTTATAAATTTTTTACAATGTTCAATAACTAAATTCTCTATCTCTCTACATTTTTATTTAAAACGATACCCACAAAAGTTAAGATAGTTAAAAAGAGCACTGTAACCGCACGTGAACTCTCGAACTAATTAATCAAAAGTTGGAAAGGTTTATTTTTCCACTTTATAAGAGGAATCAGTAGTCGAGTGGAGTGGTTCTTAATACAGGCACCCTTGTGCGGCAGATCAGTTGATTCTCTTGGCGAATTTTCCAAAATGCTTCTCCCTTCTTAAGACCCACTTTCGCTTGAAAGGTTAATGATGTTAATGATCTAATGTTTACATATAATTTGCATAATGGGTTTTAAGATTTTCGAGTGTGAGACGTTTGTTTCACGTAGGTATACTCTATCTGGGTTTTATGTGATGTTTTTGTGGACTGTTAATAGATTCAAGTCATGTATTTGAAAATTGATTTGAAATTTTAAGTAGTCAGGATTAATTAAGTATTTAGTGATTTAACGAAACTATTATTTCTTCATTTTACTAGCTGATTCAATGGACAATGTTACCATTTTAGAATACCTACGCGTTCTTTTCCGATATACCTATTCAAATGATCCGCGTTACTTACGCAGAAACAAAATCTACAATAATGAAAAAGCGGACAAATATAACATATTTCATTCTTTAAAAATTCTCCAGTCTATAAATTGCGGTTTCGTTGCACCGCAGTGAGGCAAATTAAAATCGTTAGCCGAATAATTGCATTACTGCAAACAAAGTTTATTAAAACCGAATTACATTCAGTTACAAGGTGATGCATTAAGCTGGTTAGCTGTTATTGATTTCGTTACGTGGTTCTGTGTTCGTGCTTTTTAGTCGTTGTTAAAAGATGTTAATCAATTTGTTATTTTGTGTCTAATCACATTTTCGTCAAATATATGCGTTATTATCTCATATTCTCACTTTTTTTTCTGTTCCGCTAATTGTGCCGGTGTGTATATTTAAGGGAGGGTCCCCATAGTCTGTACGGGACCCTTCGTGCGCGAGTCCGACTTGGCCGGTTTTTTTTTTGTTTTTTACACGCTTGATCCGTTCGTTCAATTAATATCGGTAATGGATTAACGAGATACGATAAAAACTTAAGATGCCTTAGGTAGTTGGTAATGCGGTTATTAACGTTTGGAATTTATACTTTTCTTATATTGCGGGTTATGTATTTTTGAAAATGATTTAAGCTAGTTTCGGAAGCTGTTGATTTCGACATGTACTCAATTTTCAAGTTTTATACTTGTTTCGTTCAGTTTTTATTAAATACAGGTAAAATTTAAATGAATATCTCGTTATTTTACATTTTGTAAATTAATTTACGTATGTATACGATTACTTATTTTACATAAATTACAGTCATATACATTACGTGCTGTGTTATTTTTAAAAATGTTAGCACGGATCAATAAATTGTCTAGGGAGATTTCTGTTATTTATTTATTTATTAGAAAACAAAATTTCACATTTATTTAAAACACAATTTTGCGATGCGAAACCTTACGAGGTTTGTAGCAACGCTCGTTACATATTATATTGCATAGGTTTCATAAAAATATTGACAGAAAAGTTAAAACTTTACCGCGTGTGTAACAACAGTCGATAAATACTATAATAACCAAAAATGTATTACAGTTTATCAAAGGAATATAAAAATAAACGCCATTAATTCAGAGACGTTTTCAGATAATCTTTTCTATTAATATTTCTTTCATATTCTGGTGTTAGAAAATACGTAGGTAGGTATTAATAATAATTAATATATCTAATAGTAACCCACGCCTTAACGGGAATTTCATACATCAGAACTAAAGAATAGTTTATTTATTTATTAGTGATGTTGTTTTAACATAATTATTATGATCTATATTATCATAAAAATTATAGAATTTTTATTCGATAATCACTTTATTTTGCAAGAATATCTGCTAGAGTGCAAAATTATTTAATGTAAAGCGCACCTTAATTTATTAAAATCGCAATCCAGTAGATATTCATAGATGAGAAACTTTTATTTTATTATTTATTAAATTCAGTATTTATAAACTATTTTTTTACACTTTTGCATCAGATTCAAACGTAACAAAATGCATCTTCAATATCGATCTTGGTATCTGTTAGAGCAATAAATTATTTAATTTAAACCAGCAATTAATGGAATCGCAGTACAGTACGAATTAAAATTTCCTTTTTTTAATCATGAAATTCAGTATTCAAATAAATAAATTTCAAATTTCTGCATCAAAATATTCAAACTAAACTATATTCGGCTTCATCCGTAACTAAATCCAACATCGATCCTTGTACAGCCAACGCCCTAAACTTCACTTTTGGGGGAGTTTATTTCTTAGCTTTGCGGGTGTAACCGCCTCCTATGAGTTCCCCGAAAAATCGATTGAGCCGATGTCAGCGACGCCGCTAATGTCAAACAACGGTGGAACGTTGCCCCGCTATGTACTGCGTAGAGCAACAGTTTTACACTAAAACAATGGACGCGAAATTCACCGCGGTGAAAAATGTGAGTAGAATTTATTTTTTTATTTTTTCACGGATTTTATTGTGTATAAATGTGTGTGGGAAATGGCGGGTTGGTTTATTTAAAAATAAAGTAAATAATTGCGTATAAAATGTTAAAATTGATATTTTAAATAATCTAAAAAACGTAAATAATTGCTTAAAATGTAATATTTGATATTATAAATTTTGCTTAAATGCTTTTCGTGCAAGTAACGATGCTAGAAAAATCGCGAAACGATTCCGTATTTTGAACAAAGAGTTAAGCGTAATATTACGATTTAATTTTTTTTAAGTAAAATATATTATGTTGAGACGTTAAACTCCTAAATTCACAGCAAAAGAAATACGAAAACACATACATTTTTAAATATAATAATTACGTAGGTACCTAATAGGTTATTATTCTTTATTAAAATGCGTATTTTCATATAAACAGGAATGGTGCATGAAAGTGCTCCTTAAAATAGTCGTATAATATAAAAATAATGACTTACCTTGTGTTGAAGCTTTTGTGAGTAATATACCTAAAATGGCGTAGCGTAGAAATAATAGCTGCCAACGCAACGCCAACGACGACGACGAGTGTAAAAATAAATATACGGCGAATCTATCTTATAATATAATATAAAATCTTAAAAAATTAAATAATTTCACATATAAAATACTTAAAAATAAAAAAATAAACATCACCTCCACCTTGCATCGTTTGAAAACCCGGCAAAAAAACGTTCGGAACGCGTGTAGGAATTTTCTGGATTAGGGGTTAAGGATCAAGTTTAAAACACAGATTCAATAAATATTTTTATTTGTATTTAAATATAAAATAAAAAAATAAACGAAAAAGGTTAAAACATTACAAAGAATTATTTTATTGAATATTCTGCAATCCATAATCCGAATCGGCGCTTATTTTCTTCTTTCACCACCTAGAAACTCTAGAAATTTTTAAGCTATTGCATAGCTTCTATCGCGTGCTTTGAGCGCGAGGACCGAATCGAGAAATTCCGTAACGAAAAAACCTCACGCTCCCCACTCCGACGGGCTTGGAGGTGTGGCTTGAAGGCATGCAATGCAATAGCTTTACCGCGGCAGTCCCCGAGTGCCACACGTCTTTTTTTTTATTAAAATCATTATATCGATTAATAGTCAAATTATGTTGTTTTTGTATGCTTCATTATTTCGTAATATTTTATTATTATGCTAGCAACTTTAAACCACGCATGCCTAGAAGTTACCAGCATAATAACATTACGTAAGACGAAGCGCACCCTTAGAAAATCGATCTTTTAATTTATAACTATCGTTCGTAATATTATATGTATATAAAGCATTTATTCGTATATATTTTATACATAATTTGACTATACTTATAATAAACACATGCAGCGGTATTTAAAATACATGTATTACATAACATACCATTTTTGTTAAGAAATAATATTACCTAAAAATTGTAAAACAATATACAGTACATTGCATAAGGACATAAAATGGTATGCTATGTGACTATAATATAATTTTCACACACATTTATATCACGACCTACATAATATAATAAAACTTAGCATTCTAAAATATACACTTATTTGTGTCAATAAAAGTATATCTGATAATTTACTATGCATGTTATGATGTGGGTTTCCTTAAATATCAATGAATGACAGTTTCTAAGAAATGAGAATACTAAAGAAGTAATTTACGTAAATATAATAAATCTAATCCCACCAAAAACATTTTCATGTAAAATGTTGCCAAGACGAGCCC
>CAJQZM010029867.1:11780-28650 GCA_907164665.1 Colias nastes | reverse complement strand
TACGATTTCACGACTGTTATTGTACAATATTTGGCGGCCATACTCATCTATAATATAGTTACAATAATCTTAGTAGGTATTGCTGTTACAATTTTATAAAATTTTCATTATCGTTCGGTCGGATAATCAATTTTATGTTAGGGCATATTTACAATGAATCACAGTAAGTTTTTAAAGAGAGGTTATGTTATTTTTAATAATGCCGAATTTAATATCATATTTCTTGATAAACAGGTTTAGTACCTATACCTACCTATTAAAAATGCAATTTAATATAACACTTAATCAAAACAAAACAAAGAACATAATCCTCTAGAACAATAAAGCACACCACAATCACGCTGCCAGGGGTAAATCACTGATGTAGCTAGTTTGAAAAATGGTTCTCCAAGGAAGGGCCTTTTCCTCAAACTAACTACAATTCCTTCCAATTTACTTTACCGAATTGTGTTGGCGAGCCAGTCGTATCACGTACACGCCAGAATGAGATAGGTAATCTATTTTATTTATTTGATATGTAGTGGATTCTGTTTTAAAGTTGCATGGTCAAAAATCTCTGGGTGCAGAAGTTCTTGTTTGACGTGAGACGTGTTCGAATATCTACTGTTACATATTTATTGAAAAACTAGCTTTCCGCCCGCGGATTTATAATATTAGTAGGAATTAGTAGGAAGGATGTTGCTGCTAAATTATGAAGGATTTGTAACAGTATCGTTTAAAAAATAAAAATAAAACCAATGCTCTGCCCGGAAAGGCTATTTTCGTGTTTCATCAATAAAATAAAATGTAAGCATTCAATTCGATAAGGATCGGCGTTATTATTTTTCCTTCTCCCAATTATTTTTATTTATTTACTTTAAGGAAGATAAATCGAAAGCCAGAATATAAAATACTTATTTCGACGATTCTATATAAAAACGAATATTCTGAAAACCAGAATATTGGGATTACGAATTTATTATTTAATAGGTACTAAAACGAACGTTATGCACCTCCAAAAGCGGTTTAAAAGTATGAATTTATGTATGAGTGTGTATTTCCAGAATAGTAAATATTTAAAAAGCCTAACACGGAACTCCCATTAGAGGGTTAGCCTACCCAGACAAACTAATGAAGCCTAATTGACAATAATTGCGGGTGTATTTCGAACGGTACCTCTCGAAAATGGTCGGGCTGCTTTTCAGAATTTAGACTGCAGTTACGCCATGATTTCTCGTTATTCAAGAGCCTTTATGCTTTCAAATGGTAACTGACCTTTACAGTAATCAATGACGACTATTTGCAGAGTTCTATCTTCTCTATTAGGCAATATTAATCTATACTTATAATAAATCTGTAGAGAGGCCAATTCTGTACATGAAATATATTTAAAAAAAAACTATGAAGGGGTGATAAGGGATCGCTACTGATGCCAAAAATGCAATCAGTAAAATTTTTGTCTGTCTGTCTGTCTGTCTGTCTGTCTGTCTGTCTGTCTGTATATTCGTTATAGAAACAAAAACTACACGACGGATTTTAACGAAATTTGGCACAATTATTCTCCATACTCCTGGGCAGGTTATAGTATACTTTTTATTACGCTACGATCAATATGAGCAGAGCAGTGAAGGGAAATATTGGGAAAACGGGAGAAGTTACTCCATTTTTTAAGCTTCCGTCGCGTGTGCAGCCTTAATGGTTAAAGCTACATAGAAATCATGTACGACACAAATGTACTTAAATTATTATTATTATATAAAAATAAATTCCTAGACAGCATATTATCTCTATCTTTTAAAATTGACTCACAATAACACGTGAAACTTCAATAGCTTAGCAATTCGGAGCTTTTTGATTATATTTGTCTACTCTTACGTTTACAACACTCTCACTCATCCCTAACTAAAAAAAGATAACATTATTACTTATTCAATAAAAAAAGAATCATGTAAATCGGTGTAGAAACACCAAAGTTATACATGAAATACGCTATAAGTCATCGCGCGTGAATACATAATCATGTCATAAGGATTATTTTTGTGTATCAGTTGCCGCGTTCGACGCGCTTCGCGGCGGGAGCTTCATGCAATAATATTTGGCTGTTGATGCGAATAGACGTTCAGAGTGTTCGACCTTATTGACAGATTTCTGTTGTTGTTGTTTTTCTATAGGTTTTGGTAGTGTTTAAGCATATTATTAGTTTACATTTTATTTCTTTATAAGTAGTAGTAGGTACGCATTTTAGTTATTTTAGTAGTGATTATATCATCATCAATACATATAATAAAATTCTAGAAAAGTGGTGTCTGTACATTGAAAATATGTAAAAAAAAATTAGCAGGTGTTATTATTAAATAGATCCCAAACCCAAAATTGTAGTTAAAAATTTTTTTGTCTGTTTGTCTGAAATTTTGATTTAGATGCGGTTTTCACTAATATATTGTGGTAATCTTCATTTAACATTTAGTGTTTATTTCACGTCAATCGGTTCGTAAATAAAAAAGTTATGACCATTTAAGTATTCACGGCGAACATTTTCTAAGGCATTCTATACAGTAAACGATAAAACGTAAGTTATCTGTTATACGCTACAGTTATTTCTATAAATGTCCAGGGCCTTTAGACAAACGTACGTAACGCCATGGAATAGAAACTGACGCTAATTATTGACATAAGCTCATGACATTTTGGTAATGGTTTGGTCACACTACCAACGACGAAGACGACCACGACCAAAATTCCTATCTTGCCGAAATTTGTTCAAAATCAATATTAAAATCTCCCGTCATTCTGATACTCGGAAATAAAAAAATTTCGATGTCAATTAATTTAAAAAAATAGGGTTTTTGCGATTTTCGCCGAGACGGTAAGTTTATCATACAATCACCTGAACCAAAATTGTAGATCATCTAATTATCTATAAAAAAGGTTAAATACATTTTTTTCTAGGAGCCACCGTTTCTATGAAAAACCTGTTTGTTTATCCATTGATCTCAAAAAAATTTTTTCCAAACACCTATACGACAGGAAATTCTTAAATTTCATTTTTAATTGTGTTTTGCACAATTTTATTTAATTGCGACTGGATGAAAATTTTGTTCGTGGTCGTCGTTGTCGTTGGTAGGGTGACCGAATCCTTAGGCAAAACATCATACGCTTATGTCAATTTCTATCGATAGCGTATTCTATTCTTTGGCGTTTTGACGTTCGTCTCGGCGCTCAGGTGATCATATCGAAAGTCCCCAAGGTAAGCTGAGGTTGTAGGGGGGGAGGGGTCAAATTAGAATTATGCTTACCTACTTCTAGGTAAATTTTATACATAAAATGTCCTTTAAATTATGTCGTATTATATTTTTAACCCCCGACGCAAAAAGATGGGTGATAAGTGTTTGACCGCTATGTGTCACCGCCACCGTAATCCGAATTAGATGTGGTTTTTTTGTTAGGCAGCATATGGCTGGTACGTGGTACGCTGGTTCTTAGATAAAGTGTATCAAAATCGGTTCATCCATTTATTATACTTAGGTATATAGGGGTAAAAGTGGGAATGAAAAAAACTAAAGTTGTCGAATATACCTAAGTAGTTTCTGTGATCTGTGACCTAAGTGATATATATTAAATGAAAGTGAATCTACCTATTAGTAACAATAAGTCAAATTTTATCAAAATCGGTTCATCCATTTATTTGATATATAGGTATAAAAGTGGTAATAAAAAAATGAATTTTGTCAAATACACTCAAGTGACATATGAAATGAAAGGGCATGACGTGTAAAGTATAATCCATACTAATATTATAAATGCGAAAGTAACTCTGTCTGTCTGTCTGCTACTCAATCACGCCTTAACTATTGAACCAATCTGCATGAAATTTGGTATAGAGATATTTTGATACCCGAGAAAGGACATAGGATAGGTTTTATCCCGGAAATCCCACGGGAACGGGAACTATGCGGGTTTTTCCTTGACTGCGCGGGCGAAGCCGCGGGCGGAAAGCTAGTCGCAAATATGAGTTATATTGTTATGATCTAGAAATTAAAGATTTTTTAACGGATTTTAAACGCGATTTATTCATTATATTATTTTCCCTACGTTTTGAACACTTTACAGCGAGCGTGGTCACGGGGAGACATTGTTATCTATACTAATATTATAAAGAGGAAAGGTTTGTAATTATGTAAGTATGTATGTATGTATGTATGTATGGTTTTCACGCATAAACTACTGGACCGATTTCAAAAATTCTTTCACCATTAGAAAGCTGCTTCTTTACTGAGCAACATAGGCTATATTGAATTTTCAAAAAAATTAGAGATCCTTACCAAAAATGCAATAATGTAACCCAAGGTGTAAAAAAATCCTTAATAAAAACTCTGTCATCGCGTGCGCTGCGGAATCTATTGAAGATAGAACAAAAAAATGTTCTACGGTATTATAGAATGGATCAATATCTACAAGAAAGTCCGCGATACCATATGTCCATCTTCAGTAGTTATGTTACTACAACAACTTTTTTTACGTTTTCAAAGTAAATAGAAGTGCCGACAGTAATCAAACCATGTTATCTATACACATAAGTATATTATTCCTTATCCCATTAAATGATGTTTTATTATAGACTGTTTCAATACCAGCAAAATACTTTTTAAATGAAAAAAATTGGATATTCCATTCAAAAGATATAACGAATTTTCAAAAGTGTCAATCTACAGAAAATAGTAGGTATACTGTTCAATACAAGGAGCAGGCCGTAGTGCGGGACGGGGTAAAGGTGATTTTCATGTGATTAAAAATTAAACCTATAGCCCGACCTATAGTACACTTTTCACTGTCACGATATCGCTATCTATGCGGGTGAAACCGCAGGGCATTGCTAGTTTGTTATGATCTGTAGATTTTTAATGTAGGCTAGGTTAGGTTAGGTTGTTGGTAGTTACATAGGTAATATGTTTTTTTATCTGTTACTACTACGGATAGCAATAAAATTTATTTTATCTTTAGTTTAACCGGAGCATCACCAGAAGGAGTGAAAATGATCTGGTAATAAGTATCTCAGTTGACATTTATATCATAACTAGCGGTCCGCCCCGGCTTCGCCCGTGGTACCTACATGTTTAAACTATCCTATCTCTCAAGTTGGATCGAACTGCACATGGTGTGCGAATTTTATTATAATCGGTTAAGTGGTTTAGGAGTCCATTGAGGACAAACATTGTGACACGAGATTTATAATATATATATATATTAAGATATTAGTTATGCTAAAGATTTTATACTTTGTTATTGGGCAGATAGTCAGCGAATCATTGACTATATCAATGAAACATTGAATCACAATAAATATTTTTGAATTTACATTTGCAAATTTTTTAAAACAACTCAACTCAATACCATAGTTTACAATACTAAAATATAAATCAAGGAAAAAGTGGAAACTCATCCCAAAAACGCGTTGCGGAAATTTATAAAACGGCAACCCTTAGAGCTGGCGAGGCACTTTATCCGCGACGATAAAATTTACATAGGTCCACGGATCGAGCGGTCGTCGTATAAAAGTTGTGATCTCTCTAGAAAGTGGAATTGCTTGGTATTTTTGTCTTTACCCAGCAAATGTTTCATATTATATTTCTTGTGGCAATGATTATTGTTATAAAGTTATGAATAAATAGATGCCAAGTTATGTTTATATTTATGAATTTAGGAATTAATTGGAGTGTTAAAGCAATAAGTTCATGGAGACATTTGCATTAAAAAATATTAAAAATATTAATATTTTCAAATATTTTTTTCTTGTTCATAATTTTCCGAGATGGTATCTAATATATTTGTTTATTATTTTATTAACGTGAAAAAAAATAATGTCTGTAGTTTCTAGGCTCTACCCATACTTGACATTATAATTGAAATTTCAAAATCAAGGACCTAATACAGCCAATTCAGGACAATATTTCGACGCTAATAGCTTTGTGGTAGATCCTAATTTCATCAGCCAAAACTTAGCCCGAAAAGCACGTCCCTATCATAATAACAAAAGTTGTCAATCCCACTGATTTTTAGGCAATTTTATATAATAAAATCGTTATCTATACTTCTGTTCCAGTAATTTTAAGTTGAAGAGTTTGTTTGAACGCGCTAATCTCGGGAGCTACTGGACCAATTTCAAAAATTATTTCATCGTTGCCTAAGTGTGTTTCTAGATAATAATCTAATAAACATAATATTGTTGTTTCATCATGTTCTAAAATATAATTTAAGGTTGAAGATAGGCTGTTATCAAAGAAGACATATAATTCATACTATGTACAATATACAGAAATAATTAATTAATACTACCTAATGTACGAGGAGAAGCGTCAAAGAATATTAATTCTTATTAACCATATAGTACGTATGTCGTATAGAGCTATTATTTAAACTCGTATTCAACTTAATAGGCCCTAAAACCCAGCTCAAATCTATAAAAGCAAGCAATACAATGCGAATGGAAACAATTTCGAAGAATACTAAACTCACATGAATCACGTACCTACGTGTAACTTGGGTCGGTATATTTAAATAAAGCTGGATTAGGTATCAAATACAGGCAAATTTTCTATTGTGCTGTTCGAAACATTTCTATGTCAGTAAATCTTTTGTGTTCTATATGGAAGCGAGTAAGGTATAGTTTAGTGTACAGCGTAATGTAATAGAATTCTGGTTATTGTAGACTTTTATTGATTCCGATTTGTGTGGGTTTTTGTTAGTTTATACTTCAAATTATTAAAATAATTCCTTCACAGTTGGATAGTCCTCAAAATTGACTATTGTGGCTGAACTTCGACCGTAAAATCTTAAGTCACAATACACAATGATGCTGAAATCCCTAATAATAGGTACCTGTATAAATAATATAAATGTATAAAGGACCTCTGTTACGCTTACAACAGTGTAAGATTAATCTTTGGGAAAGACATATTATATGCTACTTTTTGTGCAATCAAAAATTGATGTCACTGAAAGTTACGTGATAATATGAAATGCGTGCGAGCGAATCCGCGGGCCGAATGTTTGCTAGACTATAAAGACTTCTTGAAAAACTTTTATACTCAATATTCTCTGTATATTTTTTATAAGAATATTCTGAACCGATAAGCCGTTTAAAATGGTTTACTTATAAAAAGATATCTTTGATATCTCTTTTTGAAGCTTCTTACATGGGAATAATAATTTAAGTTTAGTACAAAGTATAAATTGCTAAAATTAGATAGCTTCCATTATTTAACGATAAAAGGTTGTCTCGACCTCCGTTCTTCGAAAATTCCTTTGTTTTAATAATGATGTATTAGTGAAAATAAATTAACGTATTTTTAGTATTCCTTTCAAATTTATTATTATCACAATAAAACTGTTATAGAAATGAAAATAAAAGTATGGAATCTTTTTTTTTTCTTTTTAAACTGCCTACATAATTTCATATATTATGATTAAAATACATATTTCTCTTTTTTACCATCTCCCAATGGTTGCCTGGCAGTTATCACTGCATAGTTATAAGGCCGCCAATTGTACTACATGATTCTACAATAACAATAAATTTTAATAATTAAAAAGCATATAGATAATATAGGTACCTATAATTAAATTGTACCCAAATTATAGCCTAACAGTCTCACCGCCAAAGGGTTCATACGAATGAGATATATTTATATTGTAAAATATACAAAATAAACAGCGTCATTTCGCCGACTTGCCAATCGAGGGTCATTCGCTCCCTTTGTTTGTCTGTCAATACAAATATTGAAAATCCATTACGAAGCCTCATTCTGGCGTAAATTATAAAAAAAAATAACAATACTTTATATTTGCTGTATTTGTTAATTTTATTTTTTATTTGTATAAGAATTTAGATAATATCTTATTATTCGCCCTGAAAACAATTATTTTATACAGAGCAAATTCGAAACCTACGGGACACAAATTAATATCAGCTGTTTATAAAAACATAAAACCTTGCTTTATGACATACTTGTAATATTTACCTCATAAAATTAGGATTGTAGGATGTATCCCTTCTAAAACTCGCAACTCGTGCGTGTACCTACCTTCAAATTCGAAAAGGTGTGATTTTCGGTTAAATTAAGGGTTGCCACGTCTGAAGAATTTTACCTTAGTAAATTATATAAATTAATAGATCTATACTTATATCATAAAAAGATTATTATAATAGTGCATAGTGCCTTGCCTCGAAGAAATCTCTCTTTGTTACCATCTGTGTTGCAATTTTTATCTTTCTGTAGGTATACCACAATAAAATGTCAATAAATAAATAAAATTAAGAGCAAAATGATTCGATCGTATTAAAAACGACTTCACTATTAGAAATATCTATCGAGTCGATTTCTATCTCTATCCAGTAATAGGTACAGCTTTGCCCCCGTGACAAGACGGGCGAAGCTGAGGGAAGAGGCTAGTAATAGTAGGCTAGTAGTATAATATGATGTCCTTCTAATTCAATGTTTTTCAACAGATAAGTTTGTATAAACGCAGTTCAAAACGTGACGCTTCGACGCAAACTTTTATATTTAACCCGGCGTCATTGTGGCTACTAAACAGAACTTAGCCGTTGTGGCCGGGTAAATTTTACCCATGTACATTATTGTGCACTGAATCAAGCTTATGTCATTATTAGTTTTCTTTAATAGGGAAATAGGTAGTTAAATACATTATTAATAAAAATCAAACATTTATTTATCATAAAATGAGCATATTACTCATCAAATTAAATCTTTTTATTCTGCGATAATTTTTTTAGAACATAACATAAAACGTTTATTAGAAAACATAACATAATAGACATTTAGAGACAAAACATAAAATTTTCTTTAGAACATAAACATGAAATCATGAACTATATAAAACAAAGCTTATTTACTAATAATATACTTGTTCGCTATCGAGATCAACGCAGCGTTTTCTGACCCTGTGCGGACGTTGGTCCGAGGTGGTTGCGAAGACCATTTGGTGGAATTGTCTTTACGAATATAAAACTGCTGGTTACTTGTTGAAACAATTACTTCTTGCTCATCATCGCTGCATTCCTGTTCCGTATCACTGCCTTGACTTCGCTCTGAAATATGTTCAATTTCACCCTCGTCATCTGAACTGCACTGTTCATTTTCACTGGCGTCAGCTTGTTCAAACAAGGCTAGCAGTCGACGTTGTTCGCTTTCGTAAGACATGGTTCATAAAACTTTGAAAAACGATATGCAATTTATCAATAAACAATAAAAATCAACAAACACGCTGCCTTTATAAACGTTACGTGGCCATTGTGGCCGGGTATAACTTACCCGCGCGCTCTTTACACATGTCTACACTACGAGGTAGCCGCAGCAACACTAAATAGAGAAGAGAATACGCGAACAGAGGTCAATGACCGCAGCTACTGTAACGGACAAAAGACGTGCGCATTTTGTTTTAAAATTATGACAGTTTTAAAATGCGTCGGGTATTAGATACCCGGCAACAATGACGCCGGGTTAAAACGCGTAGCACGAACTTATATTAAAAATAGTTTGAAATTCTTGTATGTTCAGACCTATTTGAACATCGCAGCTGAGTCAGTAACCGCTAATTAATAGTTGAGGCCTTAGTTTGCATTCGTAACATTGCGTGGTAAAGGTTAGAATGGGTGTAAACCAACACGTATATGTGTGCGAGTTGAATTCATTTCCATACGGTTAGTGATTGTAGATTTTTGTGTTGTGTTTTGTGATATTTTTATTTATTTATGTGATGATATTTTTGTTATAGGCATAATCTATACTAATGTAATAAAGATGAAGAGTTTGTTTGAACGCGCTAATCTCAGTAACTTCTGACATTTATCGAGGAAGGCTATAGGCTATATATCATCACGCTAAGACCAATAGGAGTGGAGCAATGCGGGTAAATACGCTGGACACAGCTAGTTATTAATACTAATAAACATAACATTTACATTGGTGGTTCCTGTTTGGTACTGTTGTTTTTAACTTTAAAGTTATCAAAAGAAACTAGATTAATTATTGTATCTTTTGTCTATCGTTGCGAAATTATGTTATTTAACAATACATTATCATGAGCATATTAAGCTAATAAAAGTTAGCAACAACCTTATTGCCCTAATGTTTCAGAAAATAATATTATGTAAACGACTTTCAATTTAAATATATTATTCCTATCATGACTTTGTTTTATTATTTATGTCCAAACGAAATGAGATTCTATTCTACGTTAGTATACAGATAATATACCTATACAATGTTTGAACCACAGTGTAAATAAATTTAGTCTGTGGCTGAACACATCTCGTGGTGTAAGGGATGTTTAATTTTGGCCTGCTGCAAAATATGGAGGAAATTTTGGAAGGGACAACGAATCTAGTAATTCAGTCAAATAGCAGATTCAGCCACATGACTGCGACAAATATATTCTCCATTCAAAATAACGATTTTGAAATTTAAATAAATTAAGGGTTATCTGAAAATTATGATGAAATAAGTAGAGGTATGTTTTTATTGTGATAAAAGTATTTATATACGTTTAAGATCCATTGACTTTTATTTGGGATCACAGAACAGTAACAGCACAGATAATCACTACATAGTATAAAGCAAAGTCGCTTTCTCTGTCCCTATGTCCCTTTGTATGCTTAAATCTTCAAAACTACGCAACGGATTTTGATGCGGTTTTTTTTAATAGATCATAGTGATTCTCGACGAAGGTTTTAATATGTAATTTATTAGGTTTTAGACAAAGCGGGCGAAGCCGCGGGCGGAAAACTAGTATAATATGATATCTATACTGTAATACAGTATAGATATCATATAATACTAGTTTTCCAAGACATTAGACAGCAGTTGAAATTATGAGGGAAAAGTGAAACTGCGAAAGTGACCGAAATTTTCTCTCTGTACCTTTCGTCATCTTTAATCTTTAAGTGTAGTGTAATCTTTAAGTTTAGTTGATCGGTTCTTGTATCAATTTGGATATAGTACATTATTATGGTGAACTATGACAGTAAATATGTTTTAATAAGGAAAATTACAATAACACTTTCAAGGGTTCGAACCAAGAAACTCAATCATCTAGACATAACCACTAAACAAATTAGGCACTGAGTCGCACACAAATATTATGCCAAGTAAAATAAATCATCGAATGCGAGAATTTAGTTCAAGACGTTTCAAGGGCTTATCTCTAAGACGTAAGATATTAAAGTTTAGTCTATCCTGAGCCTGAATACGATTAATAAAGCTAACAACTTTAATTCAAATATGTCACCACTGTTTATGTAGAGCTATTAAAACAGTTTGAGTTAGTTTGCCTTTAGACAAAGTTTAGTTATTGCTTATGAATAGTGTGACTATTTATGTAATGTTAAGTGCCTTAAACTGTAGTCTGATTCTGCTTTTAGTACTTAGAAATGTATGCGGCTCAGGAAATCTATCTAATAAATATTCTGTATACTTTTACTTTATTAAATAGGTTAATTACACAGCTAGGTAGAGCCGGGGTTAAATATATAATGGATAATAATAAAATAATAATTGCGACGATAAAATAAATAAAAATATTAACATTTTGGTCGCTACAGATTAAACTGAAATAGTAAACTATGTAAGGATATTGAAAAATTTGTCTTTGTTTCAGCCTCAGGACATCCATTGCTACATAAAGGCTCTAAACATTTCTACTACGATTGATCACCGAGGATGCAGCGGCTTCCAGCATCCTTCATAAACTCGTCGTAATTAATAATAATCATAATAAATCTTTCTGTTCTTTTTCTTTTTGTCATTACGTATCATTATTGTACATTTTGTTGTACAAATAAAAAAATACAAATTAAATGCAACAGATGGCAAAAAATGTCTTTGAAATTGAACTCTTTGTCAACGTAACATCGAAGGGAAAATTGCAAAGAAAATTTCAAAAAGCGAGTTTTCTGTGTAACACAAATTAATTGTTTTCAAATTAAACCGACGGTCGCCACCGAATGTGTTCTTAGTTGATGCATAGTGAGGTATGTGGAGCTCACACTATTAACAATCTGAAGGGTTCAATAGGGTTGTCCCTTGTTAGTAAATTAAGAAAAACCTTTGTATAAATAAAAGAGGTAAATATGCATGGTAAAGTTTTATTTTAATCAAAATAAAATAATAAAGTATTGTGTGGTAGTAAAACATTTTTAAAAGGAATGTCGTCTGAATCATTATTTTTAAGTTAAAGGCCTGAAATAGGTACATATTCTCAAAAGTTCTATTTGTGTAACTTTTACTAGATAAAAATTGTCACTGTGTCATACCCCTGTAGAATAAGTAAATAGATAATTATTTTAGGCCTTATAAAAGTAAATCTTGTGCATGATCACGTCAGCTCCTAAAACCGTTAATCTAGTTATAAATGTCTTTTTAATATAAAATTAAGCAATACACATTTAAAGCATTCCAATCGAAAAGCTCCATCTCAATCAATCTAGTTTTCCTGCATGTGGCAACCCTAGGTGAAATTAAAGCGAGTCTGGTGTCACGCAGCACGCCGTCACGCGTGGCTTCACGCTGCCAATTTGTATTGCATTGTTAGACAGCGGGACGTGGCCTGTGTATTGATAGACAGCCTTGATCATTAATTGATACTAATCTATTGGTGTAATACCTTGGGTGATAACCCTGGCTGCTGGGTTCAATGAACTGTAAGTTTTTGGCGGTAATTACATTTTTTAATTGGTATGGTACGATACATTGTTAAAAAAGGGTGGTAAATATCGGTCGGTGGTAAATATCGTGGTAATAAGGGTGGTGAAAAAAACAGTTCGTTACGTTCAAAAACTTGTAATAAAAAAATACGTTGGTAATATTTTATAGCAGCTACTCTGGAAAGTTTTGTATTAAATTCATGTTATTTGATAATTCTGGGACTTCAAGCGTAATAATTTTTCAGTTACTGTAAGATATTAAAAACAAACAATATTAAAAAATATAGCGTACCATAAACAACAAACATCAAGAAAACTGAAAAATCACTCAAAATTGCCATTTTAAAGGGTATCAAATAAAATTTGGCACTAAAACATTAACCACGTAAAGACAACGCCAACCATCCGACTCGACATCACAGATGCAAATTTTCTCAACAAGAAACTAGGACTAAATAGTATTCTTGCAACGACAAAAAGCGGCCATTTTAAAATGGCGCAGAATTTTTCCGGCTCCCTGATGGGTCAACTGAATTACCAACTAGCATTCCAAATGTTACAAAAAACGAAAATGCAGTCGCCGGACGTTCAGCGTTCTAATTAACATTTTACTGTAGTTTAGTTCAGCTAATTATTTTCCTTTGTGGGCGAAATTGGCTCTAATTACACTATTCAGTGGACAAATATAGACTGGAGTCGTGGACTTATTATAAATGAGTGTGCTGTGGTGGAATAAAATGTTTTTATGGATGCGGTTTGTTAAGCTATTCTTATACAATTAAATATTTTGTTATGCAATAGTAAGATACAATATTGAGATTTCTTAATACCTAATAGGCGCTAAGGAGAATTTTTTCAATCAATCAGCAATTTTATTTTTCGTAATTTTTTTCCTTCATGACGTAACTGATGTGTATTTTTAAAGTGATGTAAGATCAGTTTTAAGAGAACATAGGTAATTCTCAAACATTATTTTATTAAAAAAATTTAAAAAAAAAAATTATTTTCGTATTCAAAATATTTCCATAGTGCTAAATAAAAGTGGAAACAAAATATTAGCACAACCATTCACTGAGCACTCAGATGTTTCGCAGAATCACTAAATCTGTTCTCTATACAAATAATTAATGAGATTTCCTTTGAAATTCACTAAGTAATTTGCACGGTTCCTTCACAATAACAAGGGTGACGATCATGGCGGAAATTGCCTGAAAATAGCTTGGATCTCTTTAATATTATTTTGAAATTGGTTATTATGGGCCTTGATTAGCGAGTGTCTGGCTGAAGGGTTGCTTTTAACGTATATGACATGTATTAATGTGTTGACAGGGTACTCCGTTATCTGTCCTTTGTGATTAATGGCAAAGTTTGTGGCTATCTATCTGTGTTTCGAGTTAAATCACGTCAAGTTACAGTTTGATGAAATGTGCTATTGAATCTAATAACATTATGGTTATGTTGGTATTGTAGTTTTAATACGGAATTAAGGAGAATGATACACAAAGTAAAGTTTGTTACAATACCACAATAAATATTAATTATAGTTGCATATCACAGTATAACAGTGTTTTATTGTGGATAATAATTTCTCTAACTTGCAGTAAAACAGTCATAGAGGTGTATAGATCAAAATAATATAGGTACTACACAATTACGAACACCTTTCAGTGTCTGTGGTAAGATGGTGTTTAATAAATAACGAGTGTTCAGACTGTAAGTGTAGCCTTTAAATTTTTAAAAGGGTTATGTATGAACGGCATGCTACTGAAATAATAAAAATGGAAAGTATGAGGCACGTATTTTTTTTTAAACATTAATAAAATACTAATTACCAAAATATATTTATGTATATCTATTATTGTGTTCTCTATAATCTTACTGTACGACTCGTTTCTCCTCAATTCTTAATCTATAATTAATGTTTAACAAAAAAGACAGTTTAAAATAGTGATGCAAATGAACCACGGTATGTAATTAAATACTTATTTTTAAGGATAAGGTACATAAGTCGCTAATTTTTATGTTTTTAATATATTAGGTAAAAAAGTTCCGTAATAAATAGTTTAATCTATACTAATATTATAAAGCTGAAGCGTTTGTTTGTTTGTTTGTTTGTTTGTTTGAACGCGCTAATCTCAGGAACTACTGGTCGGATTTTAAAAATTCTTTCGGTGTTAGATAGCCCATTCATCGAGGAAGGCTATATAATCATCACGCTAAAACCGGAGCGGAGCCACGCGGGTGAAACCGCGGAGCGCAGCTAGTATTTGATACGAACCAAGTTAAAAGTTGAAATTACTTGGCTATACCAAACATTGTTTATTTTGTGGGGTTCATTAATATACTTTTGCGTGATAGACGCGGTTTTCGGTTTTATAGTAATTAATTTTCTACTCTTGGTTCGTTTAGAATCAAGGCTAGAGCTATCTTGTTTATTTTAGACTAGCTGTGTTCCGCGGTTTCACCCGCGTGGCTCCACTCATGTTGGTCTTAGTGTCTTAGTCTTAGTCTTAGATATATTGTGATGATGTTCGTTACTAATCTGTTGTCTGTGTTGGTATCATTAATTGTTAAAAATTGTTGATGTAAATAATATTATAATGTTAATAGATTAGCGGTAAATCCGTATTTAGAACGTTTGTAAAAAAAAGCTGTGTCTTAGCAAAAGAAACAATTGAGGTGGGTTGACGATGATGATAATCAAAATAAATTGCATTACGTCATGTCTATCTGTAACTAGCTGTGCTGGGCTATCTAACACCGAAATATTTTTTCAAATCGGACCAGTAGTCCTGAGATTAGCGCGTTCAAACATACAAACTCTTCAGCTTTATAATATAAGTATAGATTATAGACATAGGTAGTTTAAATAAATATATGGGTAATGGATGCATTATAAGTTCTACACTTGCAACTAAATACCTAAAGTACATATTACAGCTAAGGACTGAAAATTAATACTATTACCGGGATCTTTGTTCACGATAATATCCAATTATCTCAAGTGTGGGTCTTTACTGCGCCGTGTTTTGATTACAGCTTCATTAGCAATTTCATGTAAATAGCTAAAGTGTATGTTAACTGAGATTGCAGTTATGAAGCATTGTGGATAAGCGGTAATACCTGGGTTTCTAGATGGTTCGAGACTACAGAAAAACTGGAAATTTTTCAGAAAAAAGCGTGTGTGCCGAGCACACGTGTCCGAAGTGAAACGTTTTTGGCAAGATTCAAAGATACCAAAATCGTCGCCTTACTCTATGCCATTCGATATTACCTTGACGCGACCTTGAAATTTTACTCTCAACGCGCCTAAATAAGTTTCACTTCATAAAATTTGAAATATAATTAAGATGCACAATAGATATTAAACATTTTTTTATTATCAAATAGTTTACTTCTTTACTGAGTAGGTAATTATTTTATTTTTTTTAAGGTAAATCCGCACGACCCGAATGACTCACATCATAAATAAAATAACTAACAGAACCACAGGACTATAAATTTATATAATCTACAGATACATAGGTATACAAATGGTGTCTGACGGCGCACCCTTGAGCCAAATCTCTTGGCAGCCCCTTGAATAATATTACAATCAAGCAAGCAGACGAGAAAATCTATATGTCCATGTTACGCTAATTCAGAGGGAAATGTACTATGTAATATATTTTGTTTATTTCTTGGATGGGTGTATACTGCAATGTTTTGTTAGAGATTTATTTACGGATAAGCTTGAAAACATAAACAGGAACTTATTCCCTCTTTTCTTATCGTGATGTATATTGTTTTGGTCAAAGTGACAAATAGGGGTTTTTTAGGAATTTGTTTCGTTCTAAGTATCCTATCATTCATTATTATAAACAAGAAAGATTTTATTTTTTGTAGATAATATGTCTTTTCTCTATGGATAAACTCAAACTCTACTGTAGGTATAGTTTGACGGGGTCGCGGGTCTAATTCCTCATATTTATAAACACATAAACCCACCATAATCTGGATTAATTATATATTTCGTAATGTAAAGCTATTGGCTCGAAAATTTCCTACACACTGGCCTGTCCATTCACATTAACATAATATAAGCTGATAAGACGACCAAAGCTAATAGAGCCTGCATATTGTATTCTATAATCCCACCAAAAACATAAATGTAAAAATTGGAGCCGAGTTCAA
>CAJQZM010029867.1:0-11380 GCA_907164665.1 Colias nastes | reverse complement strand
TCTCTTCGCTTGAACTCGGCTTGACACGCTGCCGCGTGTCTAGATATATTCGGTTAAGGATTAATAAAGAATTTGAATTTATGTATTGTATTTCAGATATTTATAGCCAGTTATGACTTAATTTTACATTTACATCTCACATCAGAGTTATCAACTAACAGTGCATTTACATCAAACGAGCGAATGCTCATTCTAACCCGACTATGTCAAATTCTTTTAGAGTAAACAGGCGTAGAGCATAATTTCATTGTTCTTAGTGCGTTCGAAAAGATTCTATACAATGTTCTAATATTGAACAACACTGAATACGATTTTACACTAAAAGACCACGAAAGAATGCTCTTGCTCCTAGCTCTATGTTCGTTTGCACCGTTACAATTTACGAGTCGAATTACGCAACTATGATTATCCATTTTTCTGAAACCTAATCGTAAGTAGACTCTATAATTTGATTCTAATAAAAGAAAAACGAAGAGTATAATAAAGTTCCAGTCTGTACCAAGTGAATGTATTTAAAACACTATTAATCATAAAACAACACAGAATTGAATCACAGACCCATTTCATGCTCTCAGCCACTTGGCCGCAACATTTTATTGATAAATAATGTATTCCAAAGCTTCGGCTTAACACTTTCTGAGGGCAATGTATAAATTATTCCATCCTTGTCGATCCCAAATTTATTCCTCTCTTATTTAATTTACCGATGTCTTTGCCACTGAAACTTCATTTGAATAATATAATTTTAGTTTAATTCCATTTTGAGGCGGGAATACAATCTAATTTAACAAGAAAGTGTGGTATATGTTAATATCAGACGAGTCACGTAAATGTGTTTTTTATTTTCTTTTGGAATACGGTTTAAAGTCAAATGTGCTTTATTTATATCATGATAATGAATACATTTGTTTGTTCTATGTGAAAGCCAAAAAGAGGATTAAAAACGAATGTGACTGCTTATTAATTAGACTATATCAAGGCCGATATACCGAGAGATAATTTTTTTAATTCATTATTAAATATATTAATTGTATAATATTATTTAAAATTCCAATAAAGAGCTTCATAACTACTGGATGTTCTGTTAAGTTTAATTATTGTTAAATTGGAGTTTGAAATCATAAATCTGTCTCTATAAATTTTATTGTTACCAAACAACAAAACAAGGAAAACATGAACGTAGCATACTGCATACGGCATCGTAAAACCAAGAGGGCCTTATTTGATTCGATAAAATAAAAAAAATGTCTGGCAAACTTGTCCCTAAAGAAAATCGACCAGTGAAACAAATATGTATTCAAACTTTTTCCCATTACCAAAACACATTTCAGCATAATCCAAACCATTCATCACATTTTGAATAAAAAGTAAAATTCATAAAGCTCGACACCATAACGCGTTGAATAGGAAATTAAACTGAAGACACTTTCAAATCTCACCTTGATGAAAATACTTTTTGGTATATTATTCTTATTGTCGTTACTGACATAGTATAAAGAGAGAAGTAGGCCGACTCCCGGCGTTTAGGAGCGCACGGTACCTAAACTCGCGAGGCGCAGGGTTGTCAAGTCACAGTGATATTTCAAAAAAAATTGGTTGTCTGTAAAGTCGGTTTACTGACGATAGTTGAACGTGACAACGGCCGATTGTGCTTCTTTGTCGCTCGTTCCGCGCTCTCGCTTGCACTTCAAGTCTTACGGAACGTCTCAGAGCGCGAGGTAACGCCGCATGAGTCATGTTTTTTCGTGCGTGCAGCCGGCTATCGAATTATAAGACGTTGTCACGTCAAAAATTGTATAAACAAAAACCGACCGCTCACAGCAATGGCGAACGGTCCATGAGAAGGAACCGAGCGGCGTTGTGTGCGTGCGTCTAGCTTGCGTACGTACATGAACGGGGGGCGTGGCCAAGTGCTCCGCGTACATACAAACGGCGCGATGTACCTTTGTTCGAAGATAACTTACTTTTCTCTTTATACTATGTTACTGACTTCTTTCATATTTCGTTGATTTCCATTTTCGTATACATTTCTATATTTTCCTCAGCTGTATCACTTGATGAATTTTTAATCAATTCTTTGTGAAAATTTATTCGGCTTTTCCGTTGGTATTTTTATTAATGTTTCGTTAGGAAAATATAGACATTTTAGAACAATATTATATGGATGTGAATTTTGTTGCTTTTGACATTAAAGAATTGAACTATGAACTTGGTGGTGGTGGTCGATTGTTGGTGTAAGTATATACTTGTAAGTATATACTTTCACCAACGATCGACTTACACAATAAAAAAAATAATTTTGAGCCATGACAGATTTTTATTATTACATAAAACGCAATTAAATCAAAGACAAGCGCTCAATTTGCAGTTAAAACATATAATTACAACACAACAAGGAGATCAATCGAGATAATGGTTTTTCAACGTTGAATTTGTGAATTTCATTTAATATTAATGATAAAACAAACCGTGGTAATGACAATTATAATCAAGTTTAATCTGCGTTATAATTGACACACGGCAAAAGCGTTCCAATGCAGCGTTAACAATTTTATATTTCAGGATTAAAATGCATGGAAAATGAGCAAATTTAAGAGGATTGGTGTGTGCGTTTTATTAAAGTTTAACGAAAATTAGTTGCAAGTCGGTTTTATCTGTATTATCTTTCATCTGTGTACAATCTAAATGTGGATATCCGTAGTGAAATAATAGTTAAAAAAAGGTTCAGCAAAACTGAGCGATTTTATGATAGAATCTTTTTATTTTATGATATACTGTCGTTACTGGCACAGTATAAAGAGTAGAGAGTAGAGAGTTACTTAAGCTACTTTTTACCGCAGTGAATAGACTAAAGTAAAATAATCAGCTCTTTTGTAAGATCGTAGGAGTTCAGACTGTATTCTTTTATTTTCAGATCTATTACCTAGTAGAGTACCTAGTACTCGTTTCTAGGTCTAACATTTTTCAAGGATTGTTTATTTGTTTTCTAACTTATGTTACATATACTTACATAATTCGCAAATAAATAAAGAAAACATTAACAGGCTATTTTTGCAAACCTAGTTTATCCTGGGTGTGTGCGTACTTATTTTATGATAAACTAGTATGGCCTAGCCTAAACTGATTTATCTTATTAGTCTTTATAGGATGAACTAGTTTGGCCTAGGCTATACCAGTTCATCCGATCGTGTATAGGACGAACTAGTTAAGCCTAGTCTAAACTAGTTTGTCCTGAAATCGGGTTGGGCCGGTAACATAATATAATCTATGATTTATTTTAATTCAGAGAATAATATATTAGAAGGAATACCTACTAAGTATAAGGAGGTAATAAAAGCATTGAATATTACCGTAGCGACCCTAATCCCGTTATTGAAAATTCTCCATTCGGTTAATATTATGTATAATAGACGCCAATTTGTGGGTAAATCCATCCTATTAGGAGTATATTATTGTATATTGGTTTGTTCATACATGTTTAAATTTTAATTGAGCATTTATGCAGGTAGGTACGACATTTTTATTTCAACAGTATAATATTAAGCAGTTATATAGGTAATATCATTTATTTTCTACATTTACAAGATAAATTCCCATTCAAATAAATGGGAGTTTATTTTATATTAAAAGGGCTAAGTGCTCTCGATTTTAGCCTGAAACCAGCAAACCTAACTCTAGTCCAGTATGGTAATGTTTTTACTTATCTTCTTGGTACACTGGTAAGTTTTTAAAACTAATAAAATCAATATAGTAAGGTTTGAAAATATCTATCAGAAAAACAGACAAGAAATACGTCTGTCGTCTACCTCAAACCTTCTTCACTACATAGTATAAAACAAAGTCGCTTTTTCCGTCCCTATGTCCCTATGTATGCTTAAATCTTTAAAACTACGCAACGGATTTTGATGCGGTTTTTTGTAATAGATAGAGTGATTCAAGAGGAAGGTTTTAGTATATAATTTATTAGGTTTTAGACAAAGCGGGCGAAGCCGCGGGCGGAAAGCTAGTTTTATAATATACCTAGAGAAATTTACCACGATAATAATGTCCTCGTTGCTTTACATATTCATAAGGAACATAGTTGATTTTCATTCTCCTATACAAGCATGCGCTGACACCAAATATTAATTATGTTTAGGAAATGTGCCATAAAATCTCTATAATATGTATAAAATTCTCGTGTCACAATGTTAGTTACTATACTCCTCCGAAACGGCTGGACCGATTCTCATGAAATTTTGTATGCCTATTGGGTAGATCTGAGATTCGTCCAACATCTATTTTTCATACCCTTAAATGACAAGATAAGGAAAGAACAACGTTTGCCGGGACAGGTAGTAAAATATAAAAATGTATTTTTTCATACCATTATCGTAAAACGCCGTCTAGGTATTTCCAAATTGAGCAGAATACCCAGACTTTAGAAAAAGCGTAGGTACTCGTACCTAATCAAGTTCACTACAACCATTCAATTTAAGTCAATAAAAATATTATTAAATTGATTGATTCCGTGTTTTATTAATTTGTAAAAATCTGTAGGTAGAATTATCATGATTATTTACTGATTTATGTATCAGTATCAGTTTTTTCAAATTTATGCTCTGTAATTATTATGAACGCTTTTATGTGATGGAACGCAAATACATAAAACAAATCAACATATTAATATCTTTTTAGGGCGCAGTCGGATACAATATTTGCTTGCTCTATCATAAAGAAAATCTTATTATACTATGAGTTCCAATTTTAAGTCTATCTATAAATAACTAAAATTATTTTCAATCAGAAAAACTTTTTTACAAGATATCAAAGGCTCATTTCACGTAATATTTTACCTCATTTATTTAGATTATAATAATCGTCAATGAAAACTTATATGTATAAATTGTAAATATATGTTCAGCTGATCCCGGGCCTAAACAAACGGGTTCGTTTGCAAATTAATTCAAAATGGCGTCACATACCGATGTTAAGTACTAAGTTTGTTTTACCTGTGAGCTTTTTTTAGCAAATCGACGTTGTATTTTGTAATACATATTATTTTAGGATCTCAATATCATTAGTATTTATGTTAAACTAGCGGTCCGCCCCGGCTTCGCCCGTGGTACATAATATTTCGCAATAAAAGGTAGCCTATGTTCTTTCTCAGGGTCTAAAGATTGTCTGTGCCAAATTTCATCAAAATCGGTTGAAAGGTTTAAGCGGGAAAGCGTAACAGACAGACAGACAGAGTAGGGATAAATAAACGGAGTTTTAGAATAACGGTTTTGCCTAGGAATATTTTTTGCTCGTAAATTCAATTTATGACCCGATTGACACAGTATGGGAAAATATAAAGAGCACGGTAAAAGAAATTGGTTTTAAAGTATTAGGGAAGGTCAAAAAGAGAAAGCGGAGGAAGTGGTGGAACCAAGAGTGTGAAGATAAAATGCAAGAAAAACGTCACTATAAGGTCCTGGCGGAACAAGATAGGCAATGGATTGGAAAATACTCAGAATGCGGGTTACAGCTAAAGAAAGCTATCAGAAGAGCCAAAAGACAGCACTTTGATGACCTTATACAAAACATGGAGTCATTCATACGAGCCGGTGAATCGAGGAAATTCTACAAGGAAGTTAAAACCACAAAAAAAGGATACCAACCCACAACCCAAGTGCTGGAGGACGAAAATGGTGACCTCATCACTGATAAAGATGACATCAAGATAGCTTGGCGAGAGTATTTCCAGAACCTACTTAATTGCCCACCCCCTCAAGTTGAAACTACCAGGGAGACCGAGGACAACAAGGAAGACGTACCCACTCCCACATTTGAAGAAGTGCACAAAGCAATCATGCGGCTCAAAAATAACAAAGCACCAGGTATTGACGGCGTGCCTTCTGAAATATGGAAGCAAGGTGGGGCGGTGATTCAATCCAAGTTGTACGAAATCCTTAGAAGGATATGGGAGGAACATATACAGCCAAAAGATTGGAATACAGGGATCATCTGCCCAGTTCACAAAAAAGGTAGCAAGAGGAAATGTAGCAACTACCGCGGAATTGCTCTGTTGCCAACAGCATATAAAATCCTGTCGTACATATTGCTGGATAGACTGGAACCCTACGCGGAAAAAATCCTCAGTGATTATCAGTGTGGGTTTCGTCGAAACCGAAGTACGATCGACCAGATTTTCCTCCTCAAACAGATCATGGAAAAGAGGTGGGAATACGCTCTGAGCATGCACGCGCTATTTGTAGATTTCGAGAAGGCTTATGACAGTATTGATAGGGGCGCCCTGTTTACAATTTTAAAGGAGCTTGGTATTCCAGCCAAACTGGTGGACTTAATAAAAACAGCTATTGGAGACAGTAACATGCGAGTGAGGGTGGGCAAAGAACTATCAGAAGAGTTTGCGGTGCTCACCGGATTAAAACAAGGCGATTCTCTGTCGCCTGTGCTATTCAATTTGGTACTGGAATATATCCTGCGGAAAATGCTTGCATTGGACTGCGGAGTGTTACTAAATGGAAAGCATTTGGTGATTGGATATGCTGACGACCTCGCATTGCTTGGTGAAAACCGTGACGAAGTGGGTAAAGCCGCTGAGACCTTAAAACAAGAAGCTGAAAAGGTCGGACTAAAAATAAACGAAAAAAAAACGGAATATCTCCACATGAAGCGCTATAGGGACACACGAACTCAACGCCAAAACCTACAGGTTGGAGATACGACGTACACGGGAGTAGCTAGCTTCAGATATCTGGGTTGCACGATAACGGATGCACACACTAGAGAGGAAGAAATTAAAATCCGCATACAAAATACCCTCAAGTGTGGTGCAGCCTTGCATAAAGTCCTCGTGTCTAGGCTTCTAAGTAAAAAAACCAAACTGCGGATATACAAAACGGTTATAAGACCAATACTTACTTATGGTTGTGAAGCCTGGACCCTAACCCAGAACGAAGAGCGTAACCTTTTAGTCACAGAACGAAAGCTTCTTAGGAAGATCTTTGGCCCTATCAGTCAAGAGGATGGAAGTTGGAGAATCCGGAAGAATGCCGAATTAGAAAAACTCATGGCCGAGCCAAATATACTTGGGGAAATAAAAGCGCATCGCCTGCGTTGGCTTGGTCATGTAGAGCGAATGGGTGAGGAGCGAGGTCTGAAGAGAGCATACTTGGGCCGTCCCTCGGGCCGTCGGCCGGTGGGTCGACCCAAGTATCGCTGGCGCGATCAAGTGGAGAGGGACCTGAGTGCGCTTCAAGCCAGTGACAATTGGCAAGAGACCGCTCAGGACCGGGGAAGGTGGAGAGTTCTCGTCTCGGAGGCCAAGACCCACTTCGGGGTTTCAGCGCCACAGGAGTAAGAGTAAGTAAGTAAGTAAGTAAATTCAATTTAAGTAATTCACAGATAGGCTTGTGTAAGTTATAAATAAAAAAATCTGTATATTTTTAAACTACTTCCTGAAAATAAAAAAAATATTACATATTATCAAAATATTGTTAATATCATCAACAATCGTACACCTTTTATATACAATTAATAATTATTATTATCGATATGCCTTCTTATTCACCTTACGTTAAATTTTCGAATGATTTCCACGTAAAAGGATACCATTATCATACTGTAAGCGAGCGGCTGCTTCGATCCAAACTTGCTAATAAAGGCCATACCCGCAGGCTTAGGATAAGTAGTTTTACCTCTTAGTGAGGGAATATTTATGAGACCTCTAAGCTCGGTAAAAACTATGTATAAGGAGTTTGTAAGGTGAAAACTAAGCAAGATAAAAACTAGTTGTAGGAAATATGTATAAGATGAATATTATTTGACTTTTTTGGAACAACTATCGTAAGTTTTTTTGTGATAGTTGAGTGTTATAATTTTAGGAATTTAGGGTTTATAAATAAAAAAGTTTATAATGTCAAACAATATATCCCATTTATTTTTCTTAACATTCTCACATATTTATTATTTATCTAAATATTGATATGCCTTTAGTCATTTTCCAAACGCAGAAACACAATACAGACTATATAATAGCTAGATACAATAATATATTTTATTAATAAAATTCAGATAATTTTTACGAGATCAAAGGTAGATAGTAAATCTAACTTCATCCAAGATCGGAGCATGTGTTCAAATCTTATTACGCAAAAAAGATTTCAATAGAAAGATTTATCGCTCTTTTTTGTCCTTTAATTTTTTCGGGCAACCCCATCTATCTACGTCGAATATCTGTATTAAGGTTTTTATTATGAGACTAGAGAATTTTCCAGGTTTTGTCCGATATCGAGATAGACTGAAAAATGTAATTTCTATGATTCATTCTACATAATAGCACAGATAGTGATGCTATATTAGATTTAGATATCTGTGGCATAACTCTATAAAATTTCTATTTCATAAATGTGCTTTAGCTTCAGATTGTGCTTTTCATTATACAATAATATTATCTACAGTAAATTGAAAATAAACAGAATTATGCAGTGTTCAATATACAACAAATTATTCCTAAAGAAGTATCGACTTAATTTTCTATTCACTATTAAGTTCGTTAACTAAATGGCGAACATCAATTTAATATTTCATAATGTTTTAGTGGACAGAGATACATAACAACGTTCAAAATCTAAAAATATCACGTCATTACAAACATAACATCTAAAATCCTTATTAGTAATTATTTTCATTTTCATTTCATTTCATTTATTTTCATTTCATTTCATTCATTTAAAATCCTCAAATGAAAAACACAACATAATTACAAAAATACACTCATTAAATGACAGTGGATCTTCAATTAAACGTGAAATATGGTCCTTCGAAATCCGAGGGCCCCTCATTAGTTCGACTCGACATTTAAGTAACGGACACCCGCTCAATACCTGAAGATAATTGGTGGAGTATCGATTGTTCAATTTTTAACTTAATTGGCTTCTGAATATGGTTTATTGTTCTTTGTTTTTTTTGTTGGAGAATATAATATGAAATAATAGTGATTTTTAACCTTATTGGCATTTATTGTTGTAAAATTTCACTTTAAGCATTTATTGTTGTAAAATGTCGTTGAAGTTGGTGTTTTCTCTTCTTTTCTGTCATTTTGAGATTAATATATTTTGTTGCATTGCTTATAAGATGCTTCGATATTAAGAATCTAAAAGTTAATAAAAATATAATTAATTACAGTAAATAGTATTTTTTTTTGTTGAATATATAGATTGTATTTACCTTTAATAAATTCTAATTAAAAGTTCCTGGTTTTGTATACAAATATTTTTAAGAGCCTTAGTTTATTTCACCTTTCCCAACCTTTTCTCAGAACACTTTCCCAATAAAACATAAAACCGGAAAATAAATAAATAGAATTAACTTTCAAAATGTTCTTGGAAGTGGGAAAAATATGAATTTCTTTGAATCGTATTTTCTGAAAATCAGTTATGATTTCTACCATTTTTTCTTACATAATTTTGTTTATGATAAATAATTGGAAAACTGCTGAGGTCTCAGACTAAGTAGATATTTAACTTTCACATCCGTACAAAAATTACGAAGTTATTAAACACTAGGCTTCCGCCCGCGGCTTCGCCCGCGCAGTCAAAGAAAAACCCGCATAGTTCCCGTTCCCGTGGGATTTCCGGGATTGCGTCATTTTCCCGGGATAAAAAGAAGCCTATGTCCTTTCTCGGGTATCAAAATATTATCTCCATACCAAATTTCATGAAAATTGGTTCAGTAGTTTAGGCGTGATTGAGTAACAGACAGACAGACAGAGTTACTTTCACATTTATAATATTAGTATGGATTGAAATAAAAAGTAAAATAAACTCATTTCACATCAATGATTTTATTTGACAAGCATTTCGCTCGCGACATTACTTCCGAAGCGGAAATAACTGTGTAATAAAACATTTTTAACCGCTTTTTATATTATTTTTAGTAATTTAAATGTAATATTCTGAGTCTGATAAGCAAAATTAAAAAAGAATTTATATATATTTACTAATCCCAATTTTTTATCATTTAGGTGGAAAATTAACAAATTTTATTCAAAGTCCAATTTTTCGTTGAAAAATGATCAGTTTAAGTAAATATTCAATCTTTCAAAGGAATATCGCTAATGATCACAACATCAAAGCCATCCTTAAATACCTGAATTATAGTTTAGAAATTAATGGAATTTCTATATAATAAAGGATATTAAAAGTTAACTCAACTTTTTTCGTGTTTGTTTTTAGGCTCTAATTCGCTGTAAAATGTTCTAATCGAGATAAATAAAATGATGAAAAATTCCGTTTAGAAATCTTTAAATCAAATATTTTCGCATAATTATTACACTTTACCTTTGGCACAGAATAATAACTAGTAGCTCCTTTGGTAAGTTTGCATACCTATATTATTTTCGTGGAAGCAAAATATAATTTAAATCTTTTACACAAAATTTGGAACTTAAATCTTAAAAATAAATGAAGTAAAAAGAAATTCTAATTAAAACATCAACTACTAATATTATGTGAAACACAACCGGATTTAAACCATATTTTAAAACCGTTAAATTTCATACAAATTAAATAAGTACGAATTCTCTGATATTTGTTGTGACCTTTGTAACGAGCACTTATTTAGGGTTCATACGCACTATGCGGGTAGCCGCATTGCGGGTAGCCGTCCGGCTGACCGCAAGCACAATTATGTACGTAATATTCATTTCTATGCGCACTGCGATGCGGCTACCCGCAGACCGCTCCGGTTGCTCGGAGAGCTGCGGCCCGAGTGACGGCCAGCCGGACGGTTGCTATACGCACTGTGCGGTTCAGTCTGCGGCTGCCCGCAATTGAGTGAGTGTGTGAACGTGGTTGCAAAATGCTTGCTCTCATCTCGTGTTTACAAATAAGGATGCACCCAGTACTTCTTTCTTTGCTTTACTTCTTTACGTAACGTGTGTAAATGTAGTAAATAGCTGCAACTTCCTCCACTTCCATCTTTGAAATGGATCGACATGACCGCAAATCGCAACGGTTCTTCAACCGCACGTTGCGGTTGCGAATGCGGCTGCCCGCGATCCGGCTGGCCGCATTCGCAACCGCATCCTGCGGTCAGCCGGACGGCTACCCGCAATGCGGCTACCCGCATAGTGCGTATGAACCCTTAGGGCAAGTATCTTTTGTTTTCAATTAAGAAGTGATCGGAGTTCCCTCTCAGGAATTATGTTTCTTGCCTCCGGTCGTTTTGGCGTTTAAATAAATCATATTTATGTTTCGGCTTTTTGAATTAGTTTTTTTTTATTGAAGCAGATTCGGCTTCGTTAAGATACTAATTTTAGTTAAGAAATATTTCTGTAGTAATAAATCCCACCAAAAACATAAATGTAAAAATTGGAGCCGAGTTCAATCGT
>CAJQZM010029859.1:0-14875 GCA_907164665.1 Colias nastes | reverse complement strand
TACAGTACATGTCAGGCTCCGCGCTGCATGTAGTTCCAGTATTTGTTTAGAGCTCTACACTTACAATATAATAAACACACACAATACATTCAAAGCTTCGCCTTTAGGCGACAGTAGCAGTTGTTGATATCGCCGATGATGACGATGATGAGTAATCATTTGTGAGTCGGTGTGAAAAGTTACAAACCGTGAAGGGAAAAGAGTTTGAATACAACAAATGGCATAGTGATGCAGAAGTAATCTCGCAAAATTACTTGTCGAATTGTTCGCGCGAGAACGCGCTCGTTGTCAGAATGGCCGTGTGAGAGAATCATAACAGAGTAGTTGTTATGTGGCTATACCTTCCTATTATAATGTACTCTATGGTATACAACATAATTGAGATATTGAATTGATATGAAATGCATGGGGTTACGGGCCATGCTATGGTTTATATTCCTTGAGTCAGTAGCTCGATGATACAGTCTCGGTACTACCATCGACCGCGCAAGGTGTGCGCACTGAGTCATTATTTAATATTATTTCACATATCTACCTAATTATAATTAATTATGGAGAGTTATTTAAATTCTCCGACATATAATTATGAATGCGTCTTTATAAATCATCCAAAAAAGAATTCGTTCTATGACCATCAGTTAAATTAAAGGCCATCAACATAAATCAAAACATGTTTTAATTAAGAAAAACAAGGAAGAGCGTCAGTTTCCTTACTACAAAACGTATTCTTTACACAGGAAATGTTCAAATACGAATTTAATTTCCTTTACATGCATTTTACAGTCTTTGTTTAAAACGTAAAATTTGCAATTAGTTATGCAGATAATAAAACGCATCCAATTAGTTTAGTATTAGTATTAGTATTAGTTAATCATCAAGTTAAGTCAGATAATAAATTACCGATAAATTATTGAGGTTACAACTAAAGGCTTGTCATAATCTTAACTTGTCGCAAATAGTACTCAATCATTGCAGGTAAAACAAAGTTTGCGTGTTTTGTTCGCAATACTATCTATGAATATTCAATCATGTAGAAACGTTGTTAAGTTGTTAGTAAAATAACAAAATACCTTTACTTTTCTACTAGGTGACTCCAAAGCCATGTATCTGTATTGTTCCGACGATCTGCGCACTTCACGACCCCGTACATCTTCCATGGACGACTTCTCTTCCCCTCTCGACAGCGTCGTCACTTTCCTCACGATTCGCGTCGTTATCCTTCTCTGTCCAGTCTCATCTTTCTTCGAGATCTTTGTAGACTCAAGCGAGGAGCCTAGGACCTCGGTCGACATGCGTTTGTTCGTGTGAATCGCCTGCAACTCCGAAATGCCTGCGCCACCAGCAGAGGTGGGCAGGGCGAGCGCGCTCTCCCCATCGTACTCGAAATGAGTCTGGTTACCATCGTGGACTATTCTACCGTTGTAACTCTCCTTGTATCCAGAACGGTAGCTGGTTCGTTCCATTCCAGGATAATTCCCATCATATACTGTTTCGTTTCTAGTCAAACTCTCACGTAAGCTTCTCGGTACAGAAGGTAGGTTCAAACTAGTCGTGATCGGTGAACCGACCGGCGACTGCGGCGGTTTCTTCAAGCTCGATTTCAATGGTTTCTCATCGCCTTCGAGCGTTCCTTGAACAAAGAGGCGCTTACTGCTGCCCTCTTTGACGAATCTGTACATCGACATTCTCGATTCGTTCCTGTCAGGCCTTCACAGGCCACAGCATAATACTGTTGCTTTGACGCACTGCAATGGCATTATCACCTTATTAAGGATTCGACACGCGTTCCGCGACTACCCACCGTTATGTGACAGAACTAGTAATAGACTTAAAAGACCATTACAATGATAAGTGGGAAATTGTCAAGATATTGATTTCATTTAACGCGGTCTATTGATAGCTATTGTTTTAAACAAATGGAGATGTTATTTATGTAAAAGCTTTATAAATCAATAGCATTCAGATAATTTTACAGTTTAAGATAAGGCCTATAGCTTTAGAAAGTCGACATATCTATTAATAATTAACACAACCTAGCAAAAAATGCACACAGGGAGGAAAAGCTACACCTAGAACACAACAGGTTGAGCGAAAGAAAGTGAACGTAAGCTACAGTTAAAGTATTCAAGCCACGATCGGATTAGGCAAGAGACCATATTAGGTCTGATCGACGAATATGGCCAGGCCCTTCCGGAGCGACTGCGTCAAGGAAACGTATAGACGTTAACGAGTCACAGTGATACGTAATTGGCGCTTGCTTTGTTGACTATATTTATAAGGTTTTACCATTGAGATCAGATATTACATATGATGTATGACAGGACAATCTATTAATGAATTATATATTGATAGATATGTGACTGCTCTTTGTGTATCTAATTAACAACAGCTTTTAACAAATTGAAGGTAATAACAACGTGTATGTAGGAGTATTCAATTTATTCAAAAAAATTACGCCTTGTAAGGTTCCAAGTTCTTTAGTCCAAAAACTTTTAAAGTCGAAATTTATTTCTTATTACAGAAATCTCCATAACACCTGTACTAAGTTATATACCACTTAAAATTTACTTCAGCATATGCAAAAATAAATCCCCATAAAAATACTTTAACCCATCCAATGATAATTAACCGTCTGTTGCATTGACTGTTCTGTAGACCTTGACCCACAGTCTTGCGTAAAGGTGTTATGTAAAATTAAGTAGGGGCGTTGAATAAAATTGTAAGTGACGTCACAAGTGTCGTTTAAGTTAACAAGATGTTCGATTTGATTTGGCATTAATGGATCGATTTCTGGATTATTTACGAACTCTATTCCATCATCATGATTATAGTTAAGTGCTGAATTAAATTGACTTGTGATTTTGATATTTAGTATGAAGTTAATTTTATTGTTCTCCGTATTTTAGATCTACGAATCATTTAATAAAGTTCCTAGTTTTACGAGTTTTAGTAAAACAACTGTCTTTACCACCCTAATCGAAAAAACAATTCCTGAAGTTTAAAGACCACCAATTTTATAAGACTTATCATTTTGCTACAAGACTCATATCATTAGAACTTCTTTCTACAAACACAATAAGATGTTTTCACATAACTACATACGTATAGTAAATTGATTAAATCCAATGAAACCTGGCTGTACGACTCCAATCCTGGAAGCCATATTACCGAAGGATTGGATGATGGTAATCGGTGAGGAAGGATAAACTATAAATTAATTATGTTTGGCAGTGCGAAGCCCATAAACTGCTGTATCGATCGAAGACGCTTGACATAGGTTGAGCTAATCTTAAGCAGCTTTGGCAGCTGATAACTAAATAGGTGTGTTTTAATCTTGACACTACAAGAAATAAATAAAATAAAGTTTTAGTTAAAGCAGGTAAGCCCAAGTCTAATCAGGATTAATAATAATACTGAAAACTGCATAAAAATTAACGTCTACGAAAAATCACTTATTATAACTAGATTACATAATTTGTGTTTTATCTTTATATAAACTAAATAAAACCTGCCAATTATTTTTTTATTAATGGCAGATTAATGACAAAAAAAACTATTCTAAACATCTCCTACACATAATTAAAAGCAACCGCGCATTATGGTACACATCTTGCAACTTATTGCAAATATCAGCTACCTATAAGCCGCTGTGAAGTCAAATTCATACCATACATGGATATGTAACCATACAACATACATAGCCTGGTTATATTAAACTATCTGTGGCCTGGCTTTGCGACTGTCATGCTAATTGATGGTGTAAGCTTTGCTTGACCTTATTTTAGTATACATTGTTCGGTATACTAAAATAGTAGTGTGTGTTTCTTGATAGAAATAACTTTGACAAGCCGATACCCTTAGATGATTCGGGTTGGAACTGATAGAAAAATGGATAAAGAATATAATACAACTAGAAGACAGTTTTCAAAATATTTTCCAATTAAATATTTTTAGTTCCAGTGGTTACTTCCAAATTAGGTTTAGGATGTAACACAATTGTTTCTACTCAAGTCTTTGAATGCTCAATAAATAAGTGTATCAAAATACTGAACTTGAAACAATTACGAGTTTTTTCACGCTCAAAATATGTGGGCGATAAAATATTTATGATCAATAAAATTAAACCAATACATCATATCTACTGTACAATTAAATTGAATATTAACTCGTGGGCTGCATAATGTAATATTTTTTGCGGGGGACATAGCAATGACGCCCACTGTCGAACCTTGGATGACCATAAAGGTTCGTATATTAAATACTCCATGGTGGAATTCGTTTTAATTTCTCTCGACCTTGTCACTTCGAATTTTTAAGTCTGTGCACATATGATATTTAAAAAATTGTGTTGGTTTTGCCGCCAACGTATGCAACGTTACTTTTTAAATGTTGTAGCAATAGTCTAGTAGGTAATTGATTGTTTTTGAACGTATATTTGTTTTTTTTCTGTTTAGTGGTTATTTTTAAACAATTTGTTCAATCGTGTTTTATTTATGAAAACGCATACTAATAAATTGTCAACATATAATTAGAGCAATTCATACATCACGTTTCTTAAAATGTAATAAACGTCCACATTTTATGTTTTAACAAGTAATTAACATCAACTTGACCTTGAAGTTGAGTTCATCAATACTTAGCATTTTAAATGGTATTACATTGCAAGTTACGTATTAAGTTACGCAAAAACTTAAGACATGATAACTTGAAAGTGTCGAATGATATTGTGGTGTCGAATTTCTTATAGGAAGGAAGGAAGATTATTTAATAACTTGACTTCACAAGAATGTTATTACGTTTAGGAAGAAAGGAGAGGACAACTTATTTGAAGAAAATCTCTACGTATGACGATGAAATTTATACGCTTTGAACTGCAATACAGGTTGATAAAAACGTGTTAAGTATTCTTAATTAAATCGGTCTAATAATCAAAATATTTTTAAACTTTTATACAATAATAAACCTAGAGAATTAAGTTAGACGATTGGAATTTGTCTGTTCATGTATCATTTCTACAAATGGTATTATTTTATCGATACCTATGCATTGGGTCCAAATTTGATCAGTAGTTTAGATGGTGTATTTTCCTTAAGTTGTATAAGATTTGTGTAAGAAATAATTATTAAATTTAATGTGGTAAGTATATCGAAATTAGTCATAAAATTCAACTATATTCATTAAAACAATAACGTTTACATCACACCCAAATTAAAAATTTATTGTTTTTCTTATGCATTGTTTATTTACGGACGCTAGGTGTTAATACTTCATATTAAGTTAGATCACATGTCCCAAAATACTGAACCAATTTTGATAGTACATAATTTAAATCAACAACAAATTGCTTTATTTAATTTTAGTAATCACTTAACTTCGACATTAAGATTTTCATTCTATTTAAGAACCGGTTAGTATGTAAACAACAGTTTTTATGACCATAAAACATGAAAATCTCGGATTGTCTCACAGTTTTTACTATCTGTGCGTCAATTAATTCTCAGATGAATAAAATTAACAGCATAAACACTCAATGCTTTTAAATAAATTATAATTTTATCAATTTATTTTTATTTGTTTATTTTTCATTTTCGGTTTAAATTTTAAATCACATATCCACACATGCTATCAAGCACCATGACTTAATTCACACAACCTACAACCTACACAACCTCCTTTGTTTAAAACAAAACTTTTTTAACGAAAGAAAATATTACGAAAACCGCGGGAAAATTTAAACCATTCTAGAAGTCTAGAACGCGCATCGAATCACATCACTACACACCACAGATAACCAACGGGAGTCGAAGTTTTATTTTTAATTTATTTTTCGTATTCGTTGCGCGCGCGCTTCGTTCGGCTTCTGGCAGGTGACTGGTCGCCGGTTGGCTCTGTGCGTTGTGAGTCTGTGGACCGTGAACTATCGGGGCATGGTGGACTGTATTTTTGTAAAAACGGTACAAAATAAGTACGGTGTTTCGCGACGTGGGATTCGATAGGAATTGTTGAAATATGTAATTGATTTCAACTCGGACTTGTCACCTTTTTAAGAGGTAACAGACTAAAATTAAACCTATGGAGTCATATAAAGAAAAGCTGAAGTGATTAAGATTGGAAGTTGAACTATTGAAAATTACTTTTAACAGAATACAAATAAAATTTAACACTACATACTGAATCCGTTCAATTCTGCTTAACTTGATAATAATGTCTAATCTCAAACAACACAGCTGTGAAAACCGCATTTAATTCTGTGCAGTCGTTTTTTGGGCAGCACCTATTGGAAAATATTATGTAGGTAACACAAATATTTTACGAGTGTCTGGCTGCTCCTACAGTAAAATATATTTCAATTAAAATCAAACTACATTCAAATAAAAAAATCCTATGCAATTTTTCCTGACATTCCATTTCCATTTTATATTTGCAAAATATCTTCAAACTAGCTTACCGCCCGCGGCTTCGCCCGCTTTGTTTAAAACCTAATAAATTATATACTAAAACCTTCCTCTTGAATCACTCTATCTATTAAAAAAACCGCATCAAAATCCGTTGCGTAGTTTTAAAGATTTAAGCATACAAAGGGACATAGGGACAGAGAAAGCGACTTTGTTTTATACTATGTAGTGATGATACATTGAATATAAACACCTAAATATTACAAATTACAATTAAGATTGCTCTAAACAACAAGTTTCACAATGAACCAATAAACAAAACAAGCTATGAATTATGTATAATTTATAATTAATTATTAATGTCACGTGGGCTGAGTTTATAGCACGACCGCATTCTTATTTTTTCAATGTCTTTATCAAACCGCCTCTTTGATCTTATATCCTCAATATTAAAATTAATAACTATATAATCACAAAGGAACCCATACGATGTAAAATATAATATAAGTATATAATTATCCCTTTAATGGTTGTCTGGATGAAATTGTTCTCAAAAGACCGTCATGTCTACTTTAAAAATAAAGTAAATTTTAACGGATTCGTTTCTAACTACTACGATCATCTGATCAGATTTGTTAATGAATATTTCCTTGTTTAAACATCAAGTGTTCGCTAAAATTTATTTTAGCGAAATTTACTTGACGAAGACGATCAATTTTACATGTCCTGTCGAAAATATATTTTTGGTCACCGCCACGGAAGGAACTACGAATAATTTTTAAACTTTCCAAGGCCCTATTCTCTATCTCTCCGCTCTACCAAGCGAGGACTTTCCTTCTGCGTACAACTCTTACCTATCTGACAATTTAATATTTACCTACGTATAAGGTATTTATTAAAAGTCTGTAAAATACTTATCACCTAAATAATCTCATTATAATTTATAAGTACAAACCTTAAGACTTAATTATGTAAAAGACAACGATTATGATTTTTATATAACCAGATTTATTAGCGATGTGCTTCAAACGTTAAAATATTGTTATAAAATAATTAATTTTCCCTACGAAAAGAGACGTCTATAAAATTAAGATACCCGGCATTATTTCATTTATTGAATACAAAAAATGCTTATAATAAATTTCATACTTATACAGGGTGTTTTGCACATGGACCGACATGATTTTTTGGGGGGTGGGGAGGGTCATGTGCTATTTTTCCCCGTGAGACCCAATATCCTAAGTCTCACGGTAGTCTAGATATGTTTTTTTTTTATTTTTCTGAAATCTACGCGAAATCTTGCCTTTAAATCGTCCTAACTTTTTTGTTTGTGGTTATAATACCACAAAACAGAGTATGCTTGTATTCTACAATGTTTTCTTATTCTAAATAAATCATTACATGTTACAATTGATATCCACAAAAAAACTTCTGAGCTTTCAAAGTGGTAAATCGGTGTAAATGTTATGAAAAGTGACAACTTATCAATTCATTTAAAAAAAAACTAAAGTTCATTTTGAATTTAGCTTTTTTTTAAAAAGTTCTTTACTTATTACCCTTTCTAACGATATGCTACATGACAGAAATAATACATCAGGGGTCGACCTAGGAGATACTTTGTTGCTAGGGTCAAGATAATATTAAGCTGAAAAGAACAGATACTACACTTTGATCTTAGCCAAACGGCCGAGAAGCGATCAAATTTTAGCCACGAAGGCATAGCAAATCTGCACAATTTACATCACTGGGAGAAAAGGGGCCAAAATCCGCACAAAAAAAGGCAGACTTCCTTTCAGCGAAAATTCAGCGTAAATGTTTGGGCTTGTGTTATTGGGCGAAATCTTGTCGGCCCATATTTTTTGCCAGAACGACTCAATGGATACAATTATTTAGAGTTTCTTCAAAATGATTTACCTGAACTGGTACTACCAGTTTTAGAAGAAGATGTGCCAATTGTTTTTCAAAATGATGGCTGTCCGGCACATTACCAACGAACGGTACGAGAGCATTTAGATAATGCATTTCCAAACTCGTGGATTGGTAGAGCTGGCCCCATTCCATGGCCAGCACGGTCCCCAGATTTGACACCCCTGGATTTCTACGTATGGGGACGTGCAAAAGAGTTAGCGTATGCAACAGAGGTGCTCACAAAAGAAATTTTAGTGGAACGAATAAACACAGCATTCGTAAAAATGCAAGAGGAAATGCGGCTTTTAACTACAACCTCGGAAATAAGAAAAAGGTGTCGTGCATGCATAAGGTGTGGAGGCGGCCAATTCGAGCAAACTTTGTAATTTTAATTTAATAAAAACAACTTAACATAAAAAACGTATTTTCATTATCTTGACCCTAGCAACAAAGTATCTCTTAGGTCGACCCCTGATGTATTATTTCTGTCATGTAGCATATCGTTAGAAAGGGTAATAAGTAAAGAACTTTTTTAAAAAAAGCTAAATTCAAAATGAACTTTAGTTTTTTTTTAAATGAATTGATAAGTTGTCACTTTTCATAACATTTACACCGATTTACCACTTTGAAAGCTCAGAAGTTTTTTGTGGATATCAATTGTAACATGTAATGATTTATTTAGAATAAGAAAACATTGTAGAATACAAGCATACTCTGTTTTGTGGTATTATAACCACAAACAAAAAAGTTAGGACGATTTAAAGGCAAGATTTCGCGTAGATTTCAAAAAAATTAAAAAAAAACATATCTAGACTACCGTGAGACTTAGGATATTGGGTCTCACGGGGGAAAATAGCACATGACCCTCCCCACCCCCCAAAAAATCATGTCGGTCCATGTGCAAAACACCCTGTATATATATTAAACAAGCATATATTATAACAATTAATAAAATAAATACCATAATTACTTCAACTAGCATATATTTATTTCGATTAAAATAATAATTTATCAAATACTTCGAATATTCTGTAACGTTTTAGCATACTGCTAGCGCCATCTATCGAGCATCGCTTGAAGCTTGCGAAGCTCATATATGAACCATTACTTTTTGGTTATAGCGCCATCTACCGTCTCCCATATACAACGGTAAGCAAGCAAGCAATATCTTCATTTCTGACGACTTACCATCATTGTCTGCCAGTTTGCGTGTACAAATAAATACATAAATAAAATGTTCTTTTTATCGTTGATAAAAAACAATTGTGTATGTATATTACACTTGTTAAATTGGGTTTGTTTTACACCCATAGATGGCGTTGTTATTAATATAAATTTTAAACTTCGATCAAATATCATATAACACATTATAGATATTTAAATAATATACTAAATAAATAAATACACAAATATCAAATACTACAAAACTTGAATATTATTTCATATATGTATCAATTTTCTGCATGTACCTATGTCCTATAACAGCGCTGATGGCACCGAGCATACCTATGTCCTATACTGTACATATTTTACGCTACCCTTAACAATAATACTTTCAAAAATTTATCAAAAAACTATATAATATAAACCTTTAAGTATATTATACTGCTAACAAAGTAGTCGAAAAAACATGTTATCTTCAATATTTTATCGATTGGCGGAAGATTCGGGTTCGACTCCCGCCTCGAGGTCGATTTTTTTCTGTTATTAAAATTATTATGTTATTTTCAATTACACATTTCATATATTATTTCACATTTTTTTTAAATAGATCATATTTCGTATAAATGAATGAATATGTTGCAATATCAATGATCAAGAGGGTTGTAGGCGTTCGTGGGCGTAACATCTGTTTATCGACCTTGTCGCCCACCGCTGGGCCAGTGGGACAACTTTTTACAAGTGAAGGTGCAAGTGACATATGTATTGACTGTTTATTTATCTTTTTATATCATTTTAATCGATGTTTTAATGGTAGGTACTCAGTGCAATAGACGGCGTCGTCATGGTAAAGGACGCAGATTCCTGTATCATGATCGATTTTTATATATTTTATTAAAAATATTCGTTTGTAAATTTATCTAGGAAGACTTTTGGCTATAAAATATCACATAACTGTAATGGTTATTTTATCCACTAAACAAAGTGCAAAATTATTGAATGAAATTGACAAGTTAATTATACTAAACTAACGCGCGACATATTATCATTTTAAATTTTTCAAATTAGGTCTGCAAATCTCACGACATAACTTAGGTACAATAATCAACATAATTATTAAATAATATACCTAATCAATATTAAATGATACTAAGTTTTCACAAATTATATCGACATTCAACCAGTATAATTATAGGTATATTTCCCATAATTCAACAGTCATCACTATAGAAAACAACATGATACCTAAGTACCTACATCTCATAGCATCTAACGCAGCATCCGCTCAATCAACGATTCTTAGAATAAATGACGAGACCACTCGAAAGCTAGACTAATTAGTTCGTCTTGCTATGCCCTAGGTTTTTTGTGTTGGAGATAAAAAATACTGCTACCATCTATCGATAAGAATGTCACTTAAAAAGTTATTATAAGTATTTAATGAGAAATTAGAAAAAAAAATGGAAAAATATCGATCTCGAAGCGGGATTCGAACCCGCGTCATCCTGCCTTACCGGGGCAACGCCTAGCCTCTCGGCCACCAGCATGAAATTTCTCATTTATAAAGCATTTGAATGCTAAAAACTTAATATATATTTTTACTGTAGATAGGGAAGCGCTTGACCACAATCTCGCCTGATGTAAAGCTAAGATGTGGTCTAAGATGGTACGCGCTTCCCTAGTAGGTACCCGTGCACTCTACGCTTGAAGACCCCCATATTGTACTCGTCGGGGAATTTGGTTGAGCTTTATCTATAGTGCTATGTGGGATATTTCAAATCTATTTAACGATTTACGCAATATAAAATAAATATCAGAAAAGAAAATAATAATTTCTTTGAATTCTCATTTATTAATTAAAATATGTCGGCATTTTAATATATTATAATCAAACCCAGGACTTCTAAATCTAACTATAAGTAAGTCCTTAACAACTTTACCAGAGGCTGTCAATCTTAACTTAGCCTATATTTAAGTACAATTATCCACTAAGCTAATATATGCTTTCATAAATATGTATGTATGTTTATCATATAACCACGAGTGCTTTAATCAAAACACGGATATCTATGTTTAGTATAATTATTATATGTTTTTGCTCTCTTGCATAAAAATATCATTTTAGCATAATATTTAAATTAAAGAATATGACATTCCTTTTGTAGACATACAAGCTCATGCCCGCGACTTTATTCGCGCTTAAGTTTTTGCGAACAAGGCAATATTTACTATGTACTATGAAATATGAATATTCTGCCGCCTCCTCGGTACAGTGGTTGACGCATGCGCGTAAAACCGAGGGGTCCTGGGTTCGATTCCCGGTGGAGAAGAAGAAAAAAAAATGTCTCGGTCTGGCAGGACACAGAAGGCTGATCACCTACTTGTCCCTAAATAAAATCGATCAGTGAAACAGATGTATGAAATGCATCTGCCCCTTACACCACTTGGGGACATGGGACTTCACTTTTATGAATATTCGAATAAAAGAAATCTTATTTGATCCTTAATCCTTATATATCTATCTGCAAGTTAAAGTTCAACCACAATAGTTTCATCCATTCCGAAAATTAGCACGAACGAACGAGCGCTTAATTTTTTTATTTAATTGCCGTGGACATACGCAAATGTGTTTTTGTACATTGTAAGATAGATAAATTTATCTTTCTTTCTTTAAGTTTATTTACTATTACTATCACATATTTCACAGACAAGCCAACTGCGCAAAATATAAAAATGAACTGCGCAAAATGTACACAGGTGCTCTTTATCTTTGAATATTTTAAGATATAATATTATGATGAGTAAGAAAATTAAAAAGAATATTACATAAGTATTATAATTAAATATATTCATTTATTAAGGTTAAAATATTTACTAAACTTTAAAAAAGCTTATATTTTTCAACGGTTGAACTATTTGCAAACTATAACCGTATTAAATATTAATGTTCGAAATACGTACGTAATTTATTACCTATGTTTGTTTCTCAATCATGCAAAAACTATCTAACGAATACGGAGGAAATTTTGCAAAGATTAATCTGGAAAATAGTTCCTTACTTTTATTACCACTTGATCAAAACCACATGCACACAGCTAGTTAAAAAAACTATTCAGTTTCACTATTAATAGCACACAAAAATCCCCATGCTTTGTCCACATACCTCGTTAAAAATATATTCATTAATTCTAAACTTAACACGGCCATATTTAAATGCATCATAATAATAAGACAATTACATTAATTCATCTGTTTTGTAAACATGCCGCGTAATCACGATAGTGGAATCCATTTTACTTTTAAATTATCCCTTTGGCGAATTTGAATATGTTGAGTGGGGTAAAGGAAATAAGGAATATTTATTGTTAAAGAAACTACAATAAATACTAAATTAAAGTATAGGTATCTAGAATTTTATATATTTGAAGAAACTTAATTCACGTAAGACTGCTTTAACAAATATTGAGATAATTTTTGTTTAAATTTCATCGAAATCGGTCAAGTGTTGTGTCGTTGTTTGACAGACAGACTCACATCAATTACCAATAATTTCTAGATAGTTACTACTTTAACTATGTACCTAATATGAATTTTAATCATTTAAAAATATAGGTAACTAACGAATCCATCCCGTACTCCTGCAAAAAGTTTTGCATTTTTGCATAAACTTTATAGATTACGGTAATTAGTTTATATATATCCCGATTTTTGTGTTAAATCATAGTCCTTTTTATCCCAGTTTAACACAGTATACAAGTAAAACCAGTACGAACTAATATCTACATTCAGTACAATTATAATAATTGATACAAATATTATAATTATTGTATTAAGCGCCAGTAGCAATGTATTTAAAGTCCCTGATAGCCAATTAAACTGTCACTTTAACTGACAGATAAACAGAACATAATATTATCCAGAAGCTGTCAAACTAACCATATTACTATCTTTACTAATATCACCTAATATTATAAAGCTGAAGAGTTTGTTTGAACGCGCTTATCTCAGGAACTACGGATCCGATTTCAAAAATTATTTCACTGTTAGATAGTCCATTTATCAAGAAAGGCAATAGGCTATAGGTATATATCATCACGCTAAGACTAATAAAAGCGGAGCAATGCGGGTAAAACCGCGAGGCTCTGCTAGTTAAATATTATTCCACGATCATACAAACACTGGCACAATAGTAATTGTAAAAGCAAATCTTTTGTCTCTGTTAAGGCCTGGCGTCTAGACGGCCTAGAATACGGACCCTTGACCTAAAGCCTATTTGATTATTTAATCTATAATAATAATCCGATAACTATTGCACTTATTATTACATCACGATCTATTGTAACACATTTAAGATAAAATGTAATATGTATAAAAAACTTTTTATACGGTTAAGCAACGGTTAAGTTAGTCATTATGATGAATTAACTTTTTCGCTTTAGAATTTAGATGCAAGGGAATTTTCCCGCCAAAATGATTCATGTTCTCTTCATGAAAAATCTATTAATTTTATTAATACATCGCCATAAATGAAACGTTGCTATTTTTGGAGTATATTTTTTTATTGCAAATGGAATCAAAACCGCCCCAAATCATATACCTACTTGAAGGAAAATCCTACAACATTTTTTTCAATTTTTTTTCTAAAACTTAAAAAAAATGTCCACTATCGGCATATTACCACAAAAAACTAAACAGTAGGTATTACCTATTACCTACATCACACATACAATGACGTCACGACATTACATAACTCAAGTTCATACTGTATGCCCATATAAGGCGACGCGATCGCCGCCCACTCATCGGACAATACTCATATATTTTTTTGTATTATTATCGTAAAATATCGTACAGTTGTTTACCTTTAGGGACTACGCAATCGACATAAGTACATCTGGCTGCTGAGTTACAACCTTGAATATTTCGCGCTTTCTCGAATGATTAAACAAGGATATAAAATTTGTGGGGTATGGAATCATGCATTACCACTAGCTGTACTCCGCGATTTTACCCGCAGTGCTCCGTTCCTGTTGGTCCCAGCGAGATGATATATATAGCCTATAGCCTTCTTCGATAAATGAGCTATCTAGTATCTAACACCGAAAGAATTTTTCAAATCGGACCAGTAGTTCCTGAGATTAGCGCGTTCAAACAAACAAAAACTCTTCAGCTTTATAATATTAGTGTAGATTGATATTCTCGGTTAATAAAATATTCGTTTTGAATAAAAACGGAATGTTTTTATCCCATTTGTATCGATAAATAAAAAATGAAAACCAAGTAACAACACCTAAAAATTTCAGACTGACACTAAGTCCTAAAGGTTTCTATTGTTAATTAGGGCCCCCGAGGGCCCTGTGTTTGTAAATTCATTTTGCATTAAAAAAGTTCCAGGAATAAGGATTGCATCA
>CAJQZM010029858.1:0-11787 GCA_907164665.1 Colias nastes | reverse complement strand
GAATAGAACCCTTTCATTTTTCAGGGTCTGATTCGATGTGGTTTAATTGTTATTAAATAAACAAAAAAAAATATCGACTGAGATTATGAGGCGTGCACTTTTGGATTTTCCAAACTTTTTGTATTTTATTGTCACCGATTCTTGGTGTACAAAGTTTGAATTAAATCTGTCCGTTTAAAGTGGGTCAAAATCTTGAAGAGTCGGCTACATACAAACATACAGGTGAAATAAATGTTTGAGTGTTGAAAAGTAAAACCGCAGTACGTAACTAGTGAAGCGACATAGGTCAAAACAATTAGGTTTTATCTAAAGAACTAAGGAGCGGTTGTATCGAGGATATCGTTAATTGTAGACCTTCATTGCATAGTTTTTCCTTTTCAATACAAAGGCCATACAACTTTTTAGATTATATAATAATGAAAATATTAAAACATTAGATTATAATGACAGTACTAAAACACATAAGTTTTAAAATTTCATATGGCAGGCAACAGCTTTCCAATAAAAAAAAAAATTTTCCGAATCGGTTCACCCAGTCTGAGGTCATAAATCCAAAAAGTACTTCTAGTCGATTTGATTTTGATATTTTAGTTTTATAGCATTCAAATAAAATAAATAAATATACATTTTTAAAGAATAGAAACAATTCGATCACGAGGTGGGATTCGAACACGCGGCTTTCGTCATTCCCCTGGCCAAGGGATTACGGCGGCCGGGAGGTCAAAATTGTCGTCCCGGAATGGCCTTATTTGAAATCGATTGAAAATTAAAACTATATAACTACGTCGCTAAACGCTAACTCGGGCCAGGATAAAACAATAGGTATAATGTACCTTTTTATTTATCAAATAGTTTGCAGTTAGTCAAATCAAAAAATTTACCTACTAACATTAGCTTTTTAAGTCACGTACTAACATTAATGGATCTCTGTCATCTAATTGTTTAAATAAATAAAAAAAAAAAAAAAATATATAAAAATGAAACCCGTTTCGCGTTGTCACGGCATCACGTGTGAACGGCTGAACCGATTTCAATAATTCTTTTTTTATTATATTCCTTGAAGTACGAGGATGGTTCTTATGTAGATAAAACGTAAATATGTACTACGGGCGAAGCCGGGGCGGACCGCTAGTATTATATAAAGGGCGCTCAGCTCTCTTCACAATGCAGCGTTGAGCGAGTAGTAATCACGATAGTGTAGACTTTAGAGGGCCTAAATGTCTATGATCAGCCGTCATGTTTATTCATAATCACCGTAATGGCAGCAAACGTTGACGATCCTTTGTTGGGCCAACGCTCTCGATTGTGAAGAGGGCCTATGACGATGTTTAAAAAGTAGTTCAGTAGATTATATCAATATTTAAATATCTGTTAAAATATAAAGTATAAAGTAATGCCGGTATCAGCTAGGTAAATAGATAAGTAATATTAAAAATGATACATTATTTGTTTGTTTGTAAAAAATAACCAAAATTTTAGCAAAAGTACAAAGCTACATTTATTAAAAGCATCAGTAGTTTGTATATTATAATCGTGAATTTATGTTTTGGATTTGGATGCATGGATGAATTTATGATACTTTAATATGTAAAAGCACAGTTTTGACTTTCCTGCGATATTATTATAATATATAGATCTAGATATTAGTAGGATAGGTACTGTAAAGATTATCACACAACTGACTACCCTTTTTTAATTGGGGAAATCTTGCGTAGATACCCCATGTCTGCCTACTTTAATCCAGATACAATACGAGAGAAGCCACAAGCATCAGCTAGTTAATACTAAGAAATTAAGTACAGTGCTAATTAGAACAATCATCGCTATCACATCACACGACTGATAAGCGAGCATTGACCTTGACGATATTTTTTTTTCACGCTTCGTGATGGGTGTGTGCTCAGTTGACTATTATTTGCATCCACGTGTTTTGTTTTTAATACTTTGTTACTAGCTGACTAGGCGGAAGTCCCTTCAAGTTTGATTTTTATGTCAAACTAGCTGCGCCCCACGGTTTCACCAGCGTGCGTGATTGAGTTTTTTCTTTTAATCCTAATGTTCCTGTGGGAATATAAGTATAAAAAATCGCCTAAGTCACTCTTTATAACAACAGCTATCTGTCAGTGAAAGGTCCGTCAAAAATCGGTCCAGCCGTTCCTGAGATTAGCCGGAACAAACAGACAGACAAAAATGTTAAAAATTACTATTTTGGTATGTGTATAGTGTATAGATATATGGATGTATAAACTATACATATTATGTACTATGCATTTAGTAAAAATCGGTTATTTCAATATTAAAAACAGACACTCCAATTTTATTATTTTTATTGAATAGATTGTAATCTTTATCCTTCAAGGTCTAGTCTATCTCTGTACCAAAATGTCATCAAAAAAATTTCAGTTGTTTGAGCGTGAGTGTTATCTACAGACAGAGTTAATTTTGCATTTATAATATGTATTAGCAAATAAACTTGAAAGTGAAAGAAAAAGTGTTTTAATTAATTTAGAATTACTACTATTATAAGAGTGAGTGTTTTTTATTTATAATTCTGCATTTATAAATAACTAACTTTCCGCTAGCGGCTTCGCCCGCATAGTCAAAGAAAAACCCGCATAGTTCCCGTTCCCGTGGGATTTCCGGGATAAAAAGTAGCCTATGTGTTATTCTGGTTCTTCAGCTACCTACATACCAAATTTCATTGTACCTAATCGGCTCTGTAGCATTTGCGTGAAAGGGTAGCAAATGAACACATACATCCATCCTCACAAACTTTCGCATTTATAATATTAGTAGGTTAGTATGATGTTAAATAAGATTTATAGAATTCAAGGCAATAACTTTTGGTGCAATAATGTTTCTAAACTTTAATAATTAAGCATCGGCGACTTTAGTTATTAAATATTTGTGATAATTGAAATTCTGACCTCAATATAAAGCATGGTTGTTAATTAATAATATAATAACTAGCATCGTGTTTAAGAAAACATTATTAAATCAAACATACAATTACTTCAACAGTTTTATTTTACTTTTTCAAATTTTTTTAAGTATAAAGAAAATAATAACTCCCTTTAGTATTTCCAGATCGATTCAAACCAACCAGAAGACTGTCTTTATAAATAGGCAATATTCCCTAAACTCTAAAGTATAATGTTTTTTTTATCGTATTTTGACAAATTTATAATATAAGAACTATTAATTAAATATCTACCTTTACCAATTCCAGACCGGTTCCAAGCAACCAGAAGACTGACTTTGTTATATAGGCAATGCTCCATAGAATATAATGTACATATTGTAATTGATTTCCAATTTATAAGACAATAATTAACAACTAAAAGTAGTTTCCTTATCCATTCCAGACCGGTTCCAAGCAACCAGAAGACTGACTATGTTATATAGGCAACATTCCCTACGAACACGACACCGCCGCTGACGTGATGGCGGCGCCGGCGATCGCGCAAGGGCCGGTGGACGAGGCGCAGGAGACACTGCTGGTGAAGAACCAGCCGTTGGTCGTGTCCGCAAAGTCCTCGAAGAAAGGTGAGTAATGTGTTAGGGATGACTGGCTGTCTAGGGAATTGACTTTTCCAGGGAAATGACATATTTTGGCGCTGTGGCCTTTGCCTTACCAAAATTATATGATCATCGAGTAGGTGAACGAGGCGCAAGAGACGCTGCTGGCGAAGAACCAGCCGTTGGTCGTGCCGCAAAGTCCTCGAAGAAAGGTGAGTAATGCAATGTGTAAGAGATTAGACTAGTTATCTAGATTTTTCCAGGGGAATGACAACAAAAGTGGAGTCTGGAAGTGAAAGAAAGACAAACAAAACAAACACATTTTCGTATTTATAATGTATAAGATAAATCGCGTTTTAGAATAGTTGAAAATGTAATTTTGAAATTTTACGACACGTACCTAGTTCCAAAAATTCGACATTATTCTTTATAACTTAAATTTTGGTCACAACGATGTTTACGCTACCAAGTAAAGTAATATACAAACATACCTACGTACGAAAAACATAACCACGTGACATTTTTTAGTAATTATTCCATGTATCAAAATTTCAAAGTATCAAAAACAACGATTTTTTAAATAGACGTTATTAGAATATTCTAAAATCAAAACACTTTCATATTTATTACTCAACCTATAACAACATATACATATTTTATTATTTTATAAATACGAAACACTTTATAAAATATTATCATAATTTAAAATTAAACCAATTAGTATGATACATTTTTGTACTTTCACTATATCGCAAAAGTATTGTAAGTTACTTTTTAAATTTTCTTTTATTGCAACACCGAATCATAGACTATATACATTGCAAACTACAATGTAGTCTGTGGTCTAACGTCAAAATTATTTGTTATAAAAATAAACGCGGGTAGTTTAATACAAGTACATTCGAGAAATTAAAAGTTGTAACATAATAATTGTGTGTGAATAAACAATGCCGCCTAAATATGAGAAACTAAAAAGTATCGAGGAACAGGGTAAGAATATATTTATATTATAATCACTACATACTTAGTATAAAACAAAGTCGCTTTCTCTGTCCCTATGTCCCTTTGTATGCTTAAATCTTTAACTACGCAACGGATTCTGATGCAGTTTTTTTAATAGATAGAGTGATTCAAGAGGAAGGTTTTAGTGTATAAAGTATTAGGTTTTAGACAAAACGGGCAAAGCCGCGGGTGGTAAGCTAGTATATAGGTAATTAAAATCTTAAAATTTTGATCACAGTGTTTGTTAGCAAACTTGTAAAATCACATGGATCGATATTTTTCAATATCAGAAATGTCGTGAAGTACTTTTTGCTGCATCTAATTGAAATGGATAAAGCAAGGTTCAGCTAGTATACATACATATATTACTAATATATAATATATATGTATACGTATCTACCTACTATTTGTTGGTTTGTTTGATCGCGCTAATCTCAGGAACTACTGGTCCGATTTGAAAAATTCTTTCCGGGTTTGCTAGCCCATTTATCGAGTAAGGCTATAGGCTATATTAATATCAATAGGCGGGTAGTAGGTTATATAATGAGAAGCCGGGCGGACTGCTTGTAATAAACAAAGAGTGTTTGAGGAAAATATTCGCAAAATACAGTGGAAAATTTCTCAATAGCTTTGTTGAAATTCAAATTCAACTTTTGATTTATACATTTGAGTTGATTTAAATGTCATTTAGCGTCGAAGTATAGATTTTAAAGTTTGATAACTTAAAACTTAGTTTATGAAAACTTAGTTCATAAATGGTAATTTTTGCAATCCGTACCTAATTAATATTTATAAATGACTAGCTGTTCCCCGCGGTTTTACCAGCATTGCTCCACTTTTATTGGTCTTAGCAATTAGCATGATGATATAGCCTATAGATTTCTATAGTGAAACTTTTTTAGGCGCGTTAGTAAAATTTCAAGGTCGTGTCATGGCAATACCGTCACGTCATGGAGTAAGGCGACGATTTTGGCATCTTTGAATCTTGTCGAAAAAGTTTCACTTCTGAAACGTGTGCTCGGCACACGCACTTTTTTTAGTTCTCAACTACTTGTATGTTATTTATTTAGAATTGCTTTTGAATTATGAGGATAAATTATTACAGTTTTAAATTTTAATTAAAAAATAACACATTTTCCTCATAGCTTTTGCCGTAAATGTTATTATAGGTTGTTAACTTTGAGCAATAAAATATAACCAGTTGTTACATATGTAGGCATTTTTGTATATTTTTCCTTATCAATATGGATTAGTTGCTGTATCCATTTCGTCAACCTTCCTAGTCCTTTAGAAATTAAAGATTTTAACGGATTTTTAACGCGATTTATCCATTATATTATTTTCCCGACGTTTCGCACACTTTGCAACGAGTAGAGTTTATACAGGATGTCCCACTATCGGTATACCTACTAAGCGCGAAGGGACTTGTAGTTTTGCATACACTGATCACGTAAAAAATACTTAAATAACAAGATTACGTCAAAATTTTTTTGCTAAATTTTTCCTGAAAATCCATGTTTTCTTCTCTAGCTTCAAATTCAAATTCAAATTATATTTATTTGCAAGAATGTAGTTACAAATTTTAGATGTTTTGATTACAATATTATGTGGCTAATACATTCTACCCATTGATTGGGTGTGCAAATATTAAAAAAGAAAGTTGATTAGTTTAATTATTTAAATGTACACACAATTCAATTTTCACAATTACGCGAACGCACTACGATTTACACGATTATATCACACACTTATCACACACAATTCAGTTTACACTACTTCAAAGTCATAAATTCTTCAATGTCATAAAATTGTTTTACCATTAACCAGTTCGTCAGTTTATTTTTGAAAAGATTTACTGGTACTTCCTTGAAATTATCCGGTATTTTATTATATATTTTAATAGCCATAAATATTACACTGTTTTTAGCTTTGTTGATTCTACACGTTGGGAAATGTAATTTGTTTTGGTATCTTGTCAACATATGCGAATTTACTTCTCCTTTCTTCTTAAAGTATTCCGGGTGATATTTTACAAATAAACATACTTCTCTTATGTACATGCAAGTTAAAGTAAGGATCCGTAATTTACTAAACAAAGGTCTACAACTGTCTCTTTGGTTCAAACCGCACAGAGCTCTGATACATTTTTTTTGTGAGACAAATACCTTCCGCACATCACAAGATTGTCCCCAAAGAATGATTCCATACGAAAGTACAGAAGAAACGTAGGCATGATAAGCATTTATTGCTGCATTCATAGAAACAGTATCTCTTATACCCCAGCCACACGACTCGACGAGTGGTATGGGAAGTGACGAGGGAAGTAGGCAGGGACGTAGTGTGGCCACGTTACTCGTCATGCCACTCGTCGTGCTCATCGTCCTGCTCACTGCTCCCTATTTTGTCGGCTTTTGCGCGCGAGTCAAAGGACCGGCAATACGAGTGCGAATTAGGGATGGGCGTCATGGAATCAACGGACTAGTTAAATTAACCGTCTATACTCTATATGTACACTCAACGATTCGACTAGTCCATCGCTCACCAATGCACTACTTGAATTCAACGGCTAAACAGTCTTATTGATAAGAATAAATTCTTTTCTTTGAAGTTTAAAAAAAAAAATATTTTTGGTTTACAAGACCAATGTTTTGAATTTAAACTATAAAAACAAACGATAATAAGTTTTTTAGTAATACTTTTTTTAGGGAGTATAATTTTTGTAAGAAAGCATAAACATTTATTAATTGTTTTATTGAGATTAGAATTTATTGTTTTAAGAATTTATTTAATAATAGTTATTTATTTTACACATGGACTAGTCGAAGATTTTAACTAGTTGAACGACTAGTTGATGAACGACATTTAACGATCTAGTCTCGTTGATGAAAAATACGTGGACGACCCATCCCTAGTGAAGAGCGTCGCGATTAATCGCGCGAGTAGAGCAGTGTGTGGCCAGACGGCAATATCGAGGCGAGCGGCAGCGCGATGAGCAGGACGAGGAGCAGGACGAGGAGCAGGACGAGTAGCATAGTGTGGCTGGGGTATTAGACGCCGTAATACGCACGGCCGGCATATACCGCTTCGCTAATGTGAGCATTTTGTCTATGAAAACATAATCTTAAATGATAGCTCACGTACTGCAGGTTGCAAAGTTGGGCGGGTTGCTTGTTATGGGTGTACCAAGGGTGTACACATAGTTTTAAGAATTCATCTATGTATTTGAAAAAAAATGCGTCTGGAATTTTATAAGTATTTTTTACGTACTCAGCGTATGCAAAACTATAACTTCCTTTAAGCTTAGTATACCAACAGTGGGACACCCTACAGGGTGTACTCTTACTTACTTACTCGCGTAAAATCAAACACTAGAAAATACATCCTTGTCCTATTCTTTGTCGTATGTACTACGAAATGAATGTTACTTTCTTTCTACTTTATTTATCACTTTCTTAAATACCATCATCATCATCACCACCATCATCATCATCATCAGCCCATACATATATTGATGATGAATAATATTTTTATTTTGTTTACAGTTACGCTACAAGAGGACGACGATGGCAAAGTGGGCAGGTTCACTATCGGGCCGGCGCCGGAGCGCGACTGGGAGATGGTGCCGCCCGACGGCAAATGGGGCTGGTGCGTGCTCGTGGGTGAGTGGTAGAAAATGTGGTAGGTTTTGTAGAAAGTTTACAATTGAATTTTTATTAAGAGGTAGCGCGCACGAGCAACTTTGTCTCCGCAACTATTTTGTCTCCGCAACTATTTTGTCTCTCTCACCCATGGGCTAGTATGAAAGTGCGCGCACGTAGACTCCCCATACAAATTGATGGGAGAGACAAAATAGTTGCGGAGACAAAGTTGCTCGTGCGCATTGGCTCTAAAATAAAAGGAAGAAGATGCAGTACTTATACATATGTATATGTAGGTAAAAGGAACAGAGATTACTTATCTTAATTTTTTTTTAACAAAATCTATACTTATAATAAATCTGTAGAGAGGCCAATTCTGTACATGAAATATATTTAAGGTGGATGTACCGACCGTCCCTCCATACATTTTTGATTACCTCTAAACACTTAACACAGACACTATTTCTTTAAAACTAATCATTTTATCACTTCTCTATAATGAAATGTGTGCGCGTTCGACCTTTTTAATCAATAATTTACAATATTTACTTAGAAAAACAACAGTAAAATACCGGAAAAATTTGACACTTCTACAGTAGTGTGCGTGACTTTTGCCAAGCGAAACACGACATAAAGCACGACATCTAGCGCATAGACTATATACTTATTACAGATCTAGCGCGTCAATGTCTAAACGAAAGGCGATGTTTAGACATTGACGCTAGATGTCGTGCATTCGCGTTCGTTATCTTATACATAATGAGCATAATTCTAATAAATCAAAGTTCTGTGTAAAAATTGAGTAATTTCATTTCCAATCGTTCAAAGAAAATAACAATAAAATAAAATAAAACTAATGACCTTAGAAACTATGTTTTTTTTTGTAAACAATTTATTACTCATTATTGTTCGTCCGTCGGTCGTAGGTCTGTAAACTGTATTGTACACTGAAGGTAAATGGTACTGTAGGTAGGTACTACTTTAGTTCGGCGTCGTCGTCGCGTCGCGTCGGCTTGATATAAAATTACATTCTTGATTTCATTGACACGCGCTATGATTTGCGCGCGGAATTTCTTGTGTTGTGAATTTATTTTTGTATGCTATGCATTTTAATTGATTCAAATTGCAATATTTCTCTAGTATGCATTTGAGACTATATTGTAAATTGTAATAATTGATCGTGGGTATAGTAATTAATTATTCTAATAACGCAATTAGTAATATATGTATTTTCGGTGGGATTCAAAACAAAAAATTGGCCCGTGATTTTTATGAAATTTCACCACATTGCAAATCACATCAATCATAGTTCATACACATGTATGACGAAAGTGATTAGTATTGTGGCTAACATTGACTCATCAGTTCATCACTGAAACCAGTGATAAATCAGTACCTATATCATATTGTGTTTGAATATTTTTAAACAATGATATAAGTATACAATTATTATAAATCGGTAAACTATCAAAGTAATCACAAACTTGCAAACATTGGTAAAATGTCCAGTAGTTTATGAGCCTATTCATTACAATCAAACAAACAAACAAAGTTTTCCTCTTTATAATATTAGTGTAGACAAACACTATGAATACGATCACGAATGCAAATTCGGGGATTTTCTAATTATTGCTAAATAATAATTGAATTCGTTTTGAAATACTCTATAATTTTTAGTGTATAAATAGACATTTATAATGTGGTGCTCATTTTTTTTGTACTGCTAACGCTATTGTAGGTACCTATTTTCGTTGTTTTATTTCAAGTGAACACGGCCATACAATTTTGTCACGAGCCGCCTATGATTGTAGGTACTTTTGTTAGGCTCCTTCGTCGTCCGCGTCGCGTCGGCTCGAAAGTTCTTGATTTCATTGTCACGCGCTATGATTTGCGCGCGGATTTTCTTGTGTTGTGAATTTATTTTTGTATTATTATTATTTTTTATTTTTTTTTTATTTTATTGATTCAAATAAAATATTTCACTAGTATGCATTTGAGACTATATTGTATTATGTATAATTTATCGTAGGTATAGTTATTCTTATAACGCAGTTATATTTTCGGTGGGACAATTTGACCCGTGATTTTTCTGAAATATCACCACGTTGCAAATCACATCAATCATACACACGTATGACGAAAGTATAGTGGCTAACATTGACTCATCAGTTCATCACTGAAACCAGTGATAAATCAGTATATCATATTTTATTGTGTTTGAATATTTTTTAAACAACGATATATACAATATTATTATAAATCGGTAAACTACCAAAGTACTTCCGAATTTTCAGACAGACAAACAAGTAGTTTGAACACGCAGTTTTCTTATACTAGTAGCAAAAATCAAAACCATAATATTATGTTTACCTACTATATTTTACTAAAAGTCGAGTGCGTCGAAATCGTAAATAATAGGTAATATAATGTTTTTCACCTTCCTGGTTATTTTCCCATAGTAAATAGTGTTTTAGGTTTGTTGTTGTAGGTAGGAATAATAATAATTATTCTTACTTGTTGGTTATGAAATGTATATTGAAATAATTTACTTTTACAAATCATTAGTGATATTAGTTTTGAGTGAAAATGCTTGGATCAGCATAATATTATATGGTACTTCAAATACATGTTTTGATAAAAAAACAATAGTGTAATAAAATAAAACTGCGTTTTATTGTAATCAATGTTGACAGTTAATTCCAAAATTATTGATCAATAAAATAGTTTACACCAACAAATATAACTTTTATTTTTATAACCATCGTTCATAATATAAACCGTAGCAGGTGGCGTTTTGAAGTTCTGTCTACTCATACAGAAAAATGGAAAACTTGTTTTTTTTGTAAACAATTTATTACTCATTATTGTTGTTTGGCTGTGTGTTTGGCAACTCGAAGCGTGGTCGTCCGTCGTAGGTACTTTTGTTTTGTTACTCAGGAGGATAACCTCAGACTGTAGACACTGTAGTGATGTCAAGACAAATGTGCGAAAGACTGTAAAGTCAGACGCTAATTTAGAAGACGGGCTACCCATTGGGGCTGTTGAAATTGTCTGGAGATCCTTTTGGAACTCATCCATTCTGTGGTTAAACACTTCAAACATCTGATCAATAGACTGTGTGATGGATTCCATATTAGTTTTAGTGCAGTGGCAGTGTAAATGTTGTTGTTGAGGTTATGTAAATTTAACACTTTAGTTAACTACCAAGATATAAAGAAATGAGGATAGGACACAATAACTATTGGTTGAGGTATTTATAAACTCATAATATACTTTTAAAAAAATCACGTTTTAATAAATTTCTAGAATTAAATTAGAACAGCTGATTCAAAATAGCCTAAAAAATCTTAATAATAATAATTACGCTTCACAGCAAGAAGAAATGTACCATATGTACCCGCACAAAGTCGATATTGTGTTGCCTACCGTTCGACTCAATGGCTAGGGTTGTAACTACCTTTAATAATTATTACCAAACTAATAAACCGAGTGATGCGAAATAACCATAATTCTTTTAGAGTTTGATAAAATGATCAGGCAGGTATTTTCTTTAATCCTCTGAATTCTCGGTTACTAAATTGTATCGTTGAAATTATTCTTCGCGTAAATTTAATAAATAATCATATGG
>CAJQZM010029856.1:938-22507 GCA_907164665.1 Colias nastes | reverse complement strand
ATATAGTCTGTGGTGATTTTATCTAATTGTCAACTATTGACATTTTTGTGGCATTATTTTGCAAGCCAAGCACAAGCAATTAAAATTATTGGAAAAATAATATTTAAGCTTTTCATATTATCAATGTATAAGGACAATCAAATTATCAAATAGTTAAAAAGTTAGTGTATATCGGCAAAAATGCCGTCAATCGATGTAATGATGCCTCCTGGGCATGTCAACGATGCGCCAGAGGAACCAACAGCTCCTCCGCCGCCTGTTATCGGCATTATATATCCTCCTCCGGAAGTAAGGAGTATCCTTTTTAAATTAACAAGCGTATAATTCACGATCATGGACTTATATTTTAAATATGACACAATATTGCTTATAACCTATATTAGATGTTTTTATCAATCTTGAGCATTTAAAATTTTTTCAATTATTTAATGGCATATTTCATTTATAATTTTGGTATTTCTTTAGAAATTTGCGGCACGAATTACGGGGGGGGAGGGGAGGGAAAGGGAGGGGGGAGGTAAGGGGAGACCCCCTATAAAGTGGGGGGGTGCGGAAACCCCCCCTTCTATTTTTTTTTTATTTTTTTGAGATTATATTTATACTAGCTTACCGCCCGCGGCTTCGCCCGCTTTGACTTAAACCTAATAAATTATATACTAAAACCTTCCTCTTGAATCACTCTATCTATTAAAAAAACCGCATCAAAATCCGTTGCGTAGTTTGAAAGATTTAAGCATACAAAGGGACATAGGGATAGAGAAAGTGACTTTGTTTTATACTATGTAGTGATGTAGTTAGAAATATAACGAAGATTATGGGCTTTCTTGACTGCTCCGGCGCTGCAGAACGTGGCGCTTGCCCCCGTGTACCTCGTTGCAGGCAGGAGTCTTCACTCGCCTTCGTAGCTTCGGCTTTTTGGTCGCCTTTGGCGACCAGCCTCAGCCACTCCGGCTCGCTTGACTCTGCCTGCTCCTCAGCACACGCGGGCGCCACGCTCCTCCGCGCCTCCGACTTTTTTAATACACTCTAGTGTATGACAGACAAGTACCACGTGGAATCGGGGTGGACAGATTCGTTTCTGTGATTAACAATTTGTGTGCAATATACATACAATAAAAACATTTTTTTTAAATAATTATTTATTCAAATCTTGTATACATGTTTGATACAATTTACAATGGCAATGAATGGATCCATTTTATTTTTTTCCACCCATCAGATTCCACATATTCTATAATATTATCACCGAAGTTTGCTGGGTGGTTATAGTTATCTTTTTTAAAAAATCTTTTTACAACATGCCACTGGGACTCAAATGGGTCAGAGGCAACAAATGGGTTGTCTGGGTCTGAGTGATTAACTTTTTTATGAACATACCCATATTGCCCCAAACAATCATATGCTCGCCAATAATCCGTATGAATTGTTGTCCCCTCAGCAACATGCTTTTGAATGAACTATGGTTTTTAATATGTACATTAAGACATTTGTTATCTCTTTCAAACACAATTCTTGTAGTTTTGTCAATGTAACTCAAACAATTTTGAACATAATCTCAAAAATTAAAAAAAAAGATTTCTCTGTAATTACACGTTTCCGTACGAAAAGCCGCTAATGTATGTTTCGGGGCATCATTATCGATCGATAAAAATGAAAATCGCGCCGAAATTCGTGCCGCACGTTTCTAAAGTCAACCCATAATTTTTGTTATTAATATTCTTCATAAATAGATTAAATATTTTTTTCAGCATAACACTAAACATTCATAGAGAAATATGATTCATAAGGATGAAATAGGTACTGCCTGGTTGTGAATATTTATTTTTTCATGATTAGTAACATTTAATAAATTTCCATTTTAATTTTATTCAACAGCATAATATCATCATTAGAGTATCTGTATGATATGAAGACTGAAGACTTGAAAATTTTCAATAAAAACTTCATATGCAGCAAAGAAACACATTGTTATTACTTATTTGCACAATTACTAAGTATACATATATTTATTTTTTAACAAAATGCTAAAATATATTGCTTTTAAAAATCGCAAAAGTTCAAAATAAATTTCTTTAGCAAAGTTACATAGATATTGTGGATAAGACTGCAAGCTTCGTGGCTCGTAATGGTCCGGAGTTTGAAGCCCGGATCAGACAGAATGAACTTGGCAACCCTAAGTTCAACTTTCTCAACTCTGGTGATCCTTATCATGCCTACTATCAGCACAAAGTGAAGGAAATCAGAGAAGGAAGAGGTTAGTATTATTTAATTTCTTTATATAAGTATATAGTTATTGTACAGAATCTCCAAAAAAATATACAGTATTATGCCTGTGATCCTTAGAAGATAAAATTCTATGGATCTTCTATATATGTATATTCCATTGGGGGGAGGCCTATGTCCTGAAGTGGACGTCTTGAAAGGCTGGAATGATGATGATATATACCATACTGCTGTAGTACTTAGTGGGCTTTCTGAATAACTATTTTAATTTACACTAGAGGCACATGGAGCCCAGTTAATAAAAGGTATAGTTTACCTAATTTTATATAATAATAATTATTTTATGCTAAAATTATTCTGGATCTGACTCTGCTTGAACCAAACACTTCTTTTGTTTGAAGTAATCCTATATTTTTATTTGCAATAATGTGGGTTCAGTTTTAACCATAACAGGATTCAATCAATATTATGGTTAAACAAGTCACCAGACCAACTGCCCCTTGGTGGGAAAGTATATTATAAAATATATTATATGTATAGGTCAAGACACAGCCCCTGCACTATTGGCTCCACCCATTCAAAGACCAGGACTCGCTCCTGCTACTGCTGCTCGCCAACAAGAGCTGCTCAAGGCGGCCGCTCCAAGCGAGCCCCCACCGCCACGTGACCCGCCACCAGACTTCGAATTTATCGCCGATCCTCCATCCATATCGGCGCTCGAGCTTGATATTGTAAAACTTACTGCACAGTTTGTAGCAAGGAATGGCAGACAATTCCTTACAGACTTGATGAAAAAAGAAGAGCGAAATCATCAATTTGATTTCTTGCGCCCGCAACATTCACTATTCCAGTATTTTACACGCCTTTTGGAGCAGTATACCAAAGTGCTTTTGCCGCCAAAAGAACTGGTTGCCAAGTTGAGCTCTGAGATAAGATCGGGAGTGCTAGAGCAGGCGCGTACGCGAGCTGCGTGGCACTCGCATCAAGCAAAACGTAAGGCTGCCGACGAGGCGCGTATCGAGAAAGAGAGATTGGCCTATGCATCTATAGATTGGCACGATTTCGTTGTAGTGGAAACTGTCGATTATCCAGCCGGCGAACCAGGAGATTTCCCTCCGCCAACTACTCCTTTGGAAGTGGGAGCAAGAGTACTCGCTCAAGAGCGCGGGGAGGATATCGCGCATCATGATGAAGATGATACAGAGATGCAGCTTGAATCCGAATCGGAATCAGAGTCTGATGAGGATCTTGCTGAAATGGAGGATCGGACGCAACAGCAACAACGGCCTGACGATAACAGAGTACAAGATATGGAGGAGGAGAGCTCATCTTCTGAGGATGAAGGTCCACCTGAACCTCCCAGACAGGGAGGAGATGAAGCGCCACTGCCTCCTAGACCAGATCGCGTGGTGGTTAAGAAGTACGATCCGAAGCGTGCTCGTCCGCAGCCAACACCAGCGAACGAGGAATGGCTGGTGTCTCCGATCACGGGAGAGAAGATCCCGGCTAACAAGGTGGCTGATCACGTGAGGATCGGATTGTTGGACCCTCGCTGGTTGGAGCAGAGAGACCGAGCGGCGGCCGAGCGCACGGATAGAGATGAGGCGCTCGCTCCTGGAGCCGCTATTGAAGAGTCGCTTAAACATGTAAGTTTTTTGTTGCTCGTTTAGTTTGATTTATGCGAAGAATTTAATTTAGATAAATAAATAAATAGATGAATTTATTGTTCATGATAAATAACTGAAATAACAGAATGCAACATTGGAAACAATTGATAAATATTGACCAAGTTTAACAAAATTATTTTTTCCTTTTTGGCACCACACATTACGCAATATTAAAATATTGCTTACAACTAAACTATACTCATATTTTTTTTTTCAACTCTTATCATATAAATTTTCTGTTCAATAAATTTTGAGATAATTAAACATAAATACAATGCAATCTTAAGAACCAACTTTTCAATTAAATATAATGTACTAATTAAAATCCCATCTTCCACTTCAGCTCGCGGAACGTCGTACGGATATCTTCGGTGTGGGTGACGAAGAAACGGCCATCGGTAAGAAGATAGGCGAGGAAGAGAAGAAGAGGGACGAGCGGGTGACGTGGGACGGACACACGTCCAGTGTGGAGGCGGCTACCAGGGCTGCGAGGGCCCATATCACGTTGGAGGATCAAATTCAGCAGATTCATAAGGTATTGGTTGTCATTGAGTTTTCATTAGTTGTATTTTTGGAGAGTAGTACATATTGGTAGAGTTACTGGTCTGAATTTTTTTTTATTTTAGCTGACATTTTATGACGCGCTACTTTTCTAGAATTTAATTTTGTTCATGTGTTATATGTTATTTTATTTTATATTGAATTTCGAAAAACTTGTTACAAGAGCAAGTTCGCGTAGATACAGATACTAACATCGCAACAGATTTTAGTTTATATATGATTTTTACAGCTGTCATTAAGATTGGTGCTAGCTGCATTTTTTAGCTACTTACGCAATGACTATTTTATTTACAAAAACTACATTCTATATACCACAATCTGAAACATCTTATACATACATTCCATCAGGTCAAAGGCCTCCTCCCCGACGAAGAAAAAGAGAAGATCGGCCCCAAACCTGTCCCCGCGTCCCGCAGCGGCGGCCGCCCTCCCCCTCCCCCCGCGCAGCGTCCCCCCGCGCCCGCCCCCGCCCCGGTGTTACTCCAACCGATCCCCCCCCTCATGGTGTTGCCGCCGATGCCCCCCCGCGCGCCCCTCATCCCCACCCCGGTGGGCGCGCCGTACGGGTTCGTGCCGAGCGTGCCGGTGGGGGGAGTGGGGGGTGTAGGAGTGGTGGGAGCAGTGCCAGTCGGCGCTGTGCCGCTGCCGGAGGAGGACGAGCCGGCGGCCAAGCGGGCGCGCACGGAGGACGCGTTGGAGCCGGAGAGCAGCTGGCTCGCTAAGCATCCCGGCACGGTGACTGTGCAGGTTGGTGGTTTTATTGTTGTTTGACTTTATAGGAAGTAAATGAGAGCATTTCTGTTTGATGTGAATAGGCATGACGAAAGATTTTGAAATCCTCTTCCATAATGTGTGTATACGTTTACTATACAAGAAAAACCCTATATTTCGGTAATATACTTAAATTTAACGAAGATAAAAGCCATTTTTCAAAAAATATTTATTAACTGTGCCAAAACAGCTCGCAGGTGTCATGGCGTAGGCGTGACGTCACTCTTTAGTAAATACGTAATTATTTGTACGCATTGCGAAGAAAATTAAAAAAATATTTATTTAATATGTGTTATAGAAACGAATTTCAAAGTTTATAAGTGGTGTGCAGTATTGCAGTGTGAATCCACATAAAAATAATGCTCAAAAATGTGTTAGTAATTATTTCAAGCGAGAAAATAATAAGAAATGATTGTATAAAGTTGGCGCGGAGAACCCCGAACCACGTATTCGTGAATTCACAATTATATTTCTGTTCTGAGTCGATAAAGCATACGTGAAACAATAGAAAATAAATAAAAATGCGTATTCTCAACATATTCATAACAACAAAACACATCTGACGTGAGCTGTTTACTTAAGCGTGACGTCACGCGTGTTTTAGTCAAAATGGCCAACTGCAGAATTTCAATGTTTTATTTTATTGATAATCTCATTAATCTTAATGTTTTTAAGATTTCTAAGTCACTATATTTAATTTATTTATTATACATTTTCCCTTAAAAACACTAATACGATCATTTATGGATACTGTCGTCATGCCTATTATAGTAATTTTTATGAGCTTTGAGAAAATAAAAAGTAAACTAGATTTTACAAAATAATTTACAAGCAACCCAAAGTATACGCATGTGGCGTGACGTCACCGCCGCAATGTCAGTTCATATTTAAAAAATATGTAATTGCGTGCATAAGCATTACCAAGTTACCAACAAGCTTTTCAAATTCGAACACTTCTCCAACATCACACTCCACCATTCAAAAATTCTAAAGCATACGATATTCGAACAAAACATTCACATTTCAAAATCCAATTTTCTAATTTCGAATTCTCTATTTTCCCCCCAGGTGTCACTACCACAGTTACCCGAGCGCAACGAGTGGCGTCTGGACGGGCGCTGTATAGCGTTGAGCGTGTCTCTCGCGGCACCCGCTTCAGACCTCAAGCTGAGCCTGCAGCGCGCTACCAACATGCCCACGGCTAAGCAGAAGCTGCACTATGAGGTGATATATAATATGGCGTAATATGCTCATAGATAGTATATTATTAAGCTGCGTATCGACTTCGCGCTCCTGGCGCGCGCGCCATAAATGACCGCGCCGAGAGTGCGTTCCGCGGAGCGCGTTCCAAAGATTTGAAGTATATCAACTAAGCGCGCCTGGCGCGCGTGGCAACTGTTCCAGTGTTTGACCGTTCATCATGGAAGCGTAGTGTACGAGCAGCAGCAGCTTTTGTAATTATACACAGCATAATAAAAAAGAAAAAACAGAAACGAAAAGTGCGTTGGTGGATAAAAGATCTGTACCGAAAAAGAATGCAGTATGGAGTGACACTTATAAGAGATATGCAGTTCGAAGTGATAGAAGACACAATAAAAAACTTCACAAGAATGTCTACAGATGATTTTTATTACTTGCATAACTTGATAGAGCCAAAGGTGAAAAAAATGGACACCCAGTTTCGCGAAGCTATTACTGTGTTATTACAGTGACTGAAAGGCTGGAGACTCGTATACAAGCTTGCAATACCTGTTCAGAGTTTCAAACCAGTCTATATCTAGGATAGTCCCAGAATTATTATTCGGAGCGCAACAAACACAAAAAAATACAACGACCCGTCTCCATTGGCGCGCGCGCCACGATTGATGCGCGGTAAAAAACCGACACCCGACGGAACGGACCGCTCCGCGTTCGGCCGCTCCAACGAACACCTTGGCGCGCGTTCCAAACTGGTATCCATTTCGCGCGGCTGGAGCGCGCGCCGATGTTCGATCTCTCGGAGCGTGAAGTCGATACCCAGCTTTACGCGGCATTGTTGTGAGCAACAAAATTTTATATTTCAGTATCTCATCATTTATTTTAGAACAAAAACACACATATGTCATTCTTAAAAAAAGAGCGTGTATGCCGAGCACACGTGTCAGAAATTTTACTCGACGCGTCTAAAGAAGTTTCACCTAAAAACCGATTTAGAAATCTCTACTTCATTATAAAAAATCTATACAACAACACCTCATATGTTCATAAACATATCAAGAATTTCCTTTTTTAATAGTTACTCATTTTTGTTTAACCTTTTGGTTCAACGTAATATTGGTGTATCACCATATAAAATTTTGATAAAAACTACCCTTATCTTTACGCGATTGACGTGTATACAAACAGACGAACGAATAAAAAAATTACTAACAGTTTTTTTGGGTCTTTAAAACACTCGTATTGCATAGCAATTTGGTTTTTTATGTTGAACATACAGAAATATTCTTATTACTGATCTATAAAGGCCACGTATAACAATATTTTATTTTTATTGTTGAAAAGATTTCCACTGACACTGCTTATTATTGAAATTCTGTTCTACTACTAAATTATTATTGTGTATTTTTCACGCATTAACATTAAACATGTTTTCCAGGGCTTATTCTTCAAAGATACGAATTCACTGGCGTACTACAACGTGCCGCCCGGCGCCGTCATACAGCTGCAGGTCAAGGAGAGAGGCGGAAGAAAGAAATAACATTAAATTTACCACTTGGACAAGTGGTATTAATTGACTCTAGTGGTGTTATAATGTTATATTGTGACGATTATAAACAATAAATGATAGATAATTAATGGTGTTTTATTTGTACTGATAGTACGTTCGATATAATATTATGCAAAGAAAGGACATTAAAAGAACCAGTTGTGTTTAGTGGTTTAAGTTTCCACCTTAGAATCAAGCAACACACAAAAACACGTTCCGTTTGAAGTCAGCTAATTTAGCCGAGTTGCGTTTAGTCGATCACGTTGCTAACACTTATTTTCTAATGAATTCAATGTCTATCCTTGTCTAACGCGGAACGGCTTTTACTGCTAGTTTGTTTGCATATACCGCTTCTAATTCAGTTTAAATAATATGTATTCTAATGTTTCCACTCAAAGCTCAAAAAAGTAAAGACTAAGCAGCTCTCCTTCCAATCCCCTGTAAATATCTTTAAATCACAACAGTTTCTTCAAAATATTCGTAGATTTCTTTCAAAATTCAAGACCCATACCCAATCTAAATTCAAACACAAGTTCATAGCCGGACCGATTTTGATAAACATGTCTTAATACAGTTGAACATTAACTTGTAACATACAGAAACCATCGAGCATATAATACACTAGACTAGAGTCTCTATTCTTTAGACCTCTAGGTCTAGAGAACATTCATTCTAGCATTCATTTGTAACCACATCGAGTAATCGTCGATTTGCAACATACGTAATATATACTCTAAGCAACTTACTGATTTCAACATCAACAAGCGAATTGGTGTAACATTTTACCGAGCAAATGCATGAACGCAGGCGAAATGACACTGCCTTTTATTAGCTCTATTGCAATTTTGCAAAAGATTCAAATCCATAAAAATTTACACAATTGACGAATTGTTAGTTTAGTTCTAATAGAAGGCAAATGCGCGATGAAAAAATTTCAAAAACTGTTCTCTCATCGTGCGAATTGGCGTCGAGATCGAGTAAGGGTCAGCTCACACCGAGACGCGACGCGGCGCGACGCTGCGCGCACATTTTTCATAGAGCGACTCAGAATATACTTTATTCACTACACGAAAAGATACACATTACATTGTGAGAATTCAGATTACGTTGCACCACGCAGCGCTGCGCCTCGAGGTGCCTCGCGGCGTAGCGCGACGTATCGTGACGCAGCGGTGCATCGCCGGTACGCGCGGCGTGCAAGAGCGGTGCTGCGTCTCGCGGTGCCGCGCGACGCCGCGAGGCGCAGCCTGGGGCCGCTGTGGCGACTTCTCTACTATTTCCGTTCAGACTTCGTTTAGAATTGATGCAGTTCGGTCGAGTGCTCGATTGAAAATATAATGATAGACTGGGATCTTGTTATAATCGGACTTCTTGCAGAAGAGGAAGAGGAAGAAGTTATCGTACATTAAGCGTATATATGGATCAAAATTATCGTACTTTTAGGATAACGTCAATTATAAATAAATAAATCATATAAATTGTATTATTGACATGTATGCAAGTTCTCTATAGTTATTATTTGTTTAAATATCGCTGTCAAATCAACGGGACACTGAAACCCAAACGTTTCAAACGTGCCCTACTATTCATTATACCCTTTGGTTTTACGCGTGGTACAGACTACAGACCTGAACCGATTCCCTTTCCACTTTATGTTCAATAAACGCGCCAAGTTTAAAATTCACTCGGACAAAATTTCACTGTTCCCATGAAAGTTCGATATGAAACACGTCAAAATTTCATATTTGTATGGGTGAAATAATATAAATTCTCGAATTTTGCATGATAGAAATTATCGTACAATCAGCGTACGACAATACTATGCTATCGTACATCGTACGTAGGTACAAAATTATTATCGTGTTTGTACGATAATTATCGTACGGTTCCGAACAGGCGCCCGCGGCTAGTAGATACGTTCCGCTGCGCAGCGAGATGCCGCGCTGCGCAGCGAGGCGTCGCGTCGTCCTGCTACGACGACGCGACGTTGCGATGCGTCTCGCGACGACGCGCGGCGTAGCGCGAAATCATTGGCCTCTTTGAGTATCGTCGCGTCGCGTCGCGTCTCGGTGTGAGCTGACCCTTAGGGTGGACAAAATTATCACGCGAATTTTAATTGGGATACCGTACGAATTTGGCATTAGACTATATTTAATTACGTGCTCTGTGTTAGCTACTCGCTTTGCTCGGGCCGATTATGTCATGAAATTTTCACATTGAAGCTAATAATCGCACGCTTCGTTCAGACTAAAGCAAATCCAGTGTGGGTTGCGGGACACGATACGCTCGCTTGTGCCCACAGCTTGTGCCTAATGCATATCACATATTATGACGCACGGATTTTCTCCCAAACTGGGACGAAATCCGTGTCACCGTGTAAGGTGTCATTTTTCTAATCCATTCTTTAGTTTTATGAATTAGAAAAAATACTATTTACAGAATAGAAGTTACTGTGTGCATGTGAAATATTATTTAATATAGTACTTAGATACTTTGAGTTGTGACACAAGTTTAGATCGACGAGATAAATTATTGAATTAATCAGAAATGAGATTCCAATGATTTATTTTTGTCATGCATGCTGCATTTTATATTACCTATAATTCTAGCTGCGTCGCGCGGTTTCACCCGCGTAATTGAGTTTTTCCTATTTATCGTAATGTTCCTATGGGAATATCAGAATACAAAATAGACTTAGTTACTCCTTATAACATCAGCTATCTGTTAGTGAAAGTCCCGTCAAAATTGGTCCAGCCATTCCAGAGATTAGCCGGAACAAACAGACGGTCAAAAATTGAAAAGAAATATTATTTCGGTATATGTACCGTGTTTACATCTATACGCATTTAGTAAAAAAAACGGTTATTTGAATTTGAACAAAAGACCATCAGAACAGTAAATGTGGGTATAGATAACAATGATATTTTATGTATAGATACGTTATATACTCACAATAATATATAAAAAAAAAATGCTTCATATGCAGTGTCAGGCACACACAAATACAAGTTTCATTTTACTTAATTTATTACATTGACAGACTGTATAAGAGAGATGGCTCTAATAAAATGATATAAACAAAAAAGACAAAGATAGTTTGTCACTTCCGCGCAGTGTAAGCAAAAGTCATAAGAATTCACCAATTAAATATAAATAAACAAATAGTTGCCATGGTAATTGGCATAGACTAACGACACAGATGGTTCAATGTTATAGATGTTACGTTTCCTGCACAAGTAAACAAATGTGACAATTTCATTTACTATTTAATTATTATTATGATTTTGTATTAAAATGAAAAAAACTTTTTTGGAGATATAACTGTATTAAGTATTTATTACTAGCTGTGGTGTTCGTTTTCGGTCATCATCATTTCACCCGATAAACACCCACTGCTGAGCATAGTCCTCCTTATAGAACTCCATAAGGACCGATCTTACGCTATTTGTTTCAAGGCAGTTCCCGAAACCCGTACAAGGTCATCACTCCAACTTGTAGGATATAATAATAGTGGTGCCTAGATGAAAAAAAATGATGAAATAAAAGAAAGGATGAAGTATAAGCCTTTTTTTATCTAAAACACAAATAAAATTTATGTTCAATAGCTATTTACAGAAAAGCAAATATCATTTTTCGTCAGTAGCGATAATCTTTTCTTTAATGTATACGTATATTCAACATCATTTTTGCAAACAAACATTTTTGCCATCACGATTTCATTGTATATAATAAATAGATATATTTGTTAATTACATGCACTGTGTGGATTTAAATATAAAAATAATCAAATAGTTACCCAAATTGATATTAATAAAATAACCGTTCTATTTTCAATAATCGTATCTACATGATAATCTTTGAACACAGTGTACGCTAGCTTTGTCACACTAGTGATTGAAGCAATGTTTTATCCCTTTCATTATTTCAATACAAGTGTCAAGCAAGTGTCATTCATAAAGAATTGTACATTGTTATTTTTACTCTTAAACTGTAATAATTTAATATATTTTCCTGTGATATGATATTCCTTTATCGTTCTTTATTTTTTAGCACGAATATGTGCACTTTCTGAACACACAGGAAGGCATTTTCGACAACTTTAATGTACCTATCGGCACATGCGCTCACGGGGACCGGTCACAATCTGACTGATTGCATTGGTCCCAAATAGGACCAATTCACGGAGACACGGAATCAGTTTTGGTGCGTTGATGACGTATCTACCTCTTGTTTCTATATATAATATCATTGATAGATAAGTGTTTTCTAGTTCTAAACTAAAATCGACTCTAGAGTTCATTATAGTACTTTCATCTAAAGAAATAACTTACTACAAGTGAGGGGAAAAAAGAAATAAAACACGAAATTGTATGAATTTTTTATTTATTTATTTATTTTATTAACATATAAAACAACAAGCTATATGGAATATGAATACGGAATGCATTACAATGTGCACAAATGTTAAAACTATGATATGTGCTATATCACACTGAATTTACTATTAAAAACATCTAAAATTGAACATCTTTAGGAATTTGTTTCGAATTGTCTACAAACTAAGAGGCACCTTATTGCTTGATAAAATGTGATTTTTATTAAAAAAATATTAACAAAATGTGTAAAAAGTCAATAAATATTTTAATACATAATAATGATAATATCTTATACAAAAGGATCGCTTTCGTTGCAATGAGAATATATTAGTAACAATAGTATATAAAATCAACAAAAAATAAGATAGGAATGATTTAATAATCCTAAAATTAATAAAACAGCAATAATGAGAGAGCGAGTGCTTGCAAAATTATTTAAAATAACAAAAAAGCTTAGCTTCTGGTTTAAAACTAAAATATTTTAGCATTTGAAGTCATTTTCATAGTATTTTCTCTTTCTATCGCTTATAAATATATTTATTAGAGCGAGAAGGAATGTTATTTTGCATGTATACAGAATTTCACTTTTCCAAACAAGCTGACTGAAATATATCTGTTTTACTCTAATGAGTCAAGATTATAAATGATAAAAAGAGAGAATATGAAAATAGCATATTTGGCTTGGCCATAACAAAATTAAAAGCTGGAATGTTTCTATGTCTATACAAAATAAAAAAAAACGATCAAAGTATTGAAATTAACTATCTATGTATTTTTATCATAGACCAAAGATCTAAGTCACATTTGCCTCTTGATAAAAAAAATGTATATTTTATCTATATAAAACATTAATGGTCCGTGTAGTATTTGCTAGTGTTTGATTTTACGCGAGTATTATACATTTAGAAATTAATTAAAATTATCGAGTCTCCCCGTGACCACGCTCGCTGCACAGTATGCGAAACTTCGGGATATTTTAAATAATGAATAAATCGCGTTTAAAATCCATTAAAATCTTTAATTTCTATTAATGGTCCGTTTCGAAAACCCCGTCTTTTGTTTCGAATAACATTAAAACACTACTATTATTTTCACTGAAACATCAAAGTTTTACTGATAAAAGTCGTCACGACATCGTATCGGTTAACAAAATATCGTCACGACCACAAATATCGGAATGCTACTGTAGTTTCGGAATGGTTTCTATATATTCCCTATATCTCTTCAACATTGGAGTGTAGATCGCTTCCGAGTCCGCGTACGGTGTCGCCACTGGCGCTATGGTTGGTTCAGATCCTGGGAAATAAAAGTTTTACAATTTTATGACCGACCGGTTGGCTTGGTTGGTAGTGGCCCTGCCTTCCAAGCCAGAGGTCGTGGGTTCGATTCCCACCCGGGGCAAATATTTGTGTGATGAACATAGATGTTTGCTCTGTGTCTGGGTGTTAATTATCTATATAAGTATTTATTTAAAATTATATATATTATGTATGTTTATCAGCCATCTGGTTTCCATAACACAAGCGAAAGCTTAGTATGGGATCAGATCGTGCCGTGTGTGAAAATTGTCCTGAAATATTTATTATTTATTTATTATTATTTATATGCGTATGCGCATGGGTAAATATTTTGTAGATTTTGTGGATACTAAGGGAGATATCAATTTAATAAGAGAGATAGAAAGATATCTCCTAATGAATTTCTCAATAATTTTTAAATAATATGGGATGAATATTCATGAAACAGTTTCTTTTCATGGTAAATATATCTAACTAGCTGTTTCCCGCGGTTTCACTCGCATTGCTTCGCTCCTGTTCGTCTTAGCGTGATGATATATTATAGCCTATAGCCTTCCTCTATAAATGGGCTATCCAACACCTAAAGACTTTTTCAAATCGGACCAGTAATTCCTGAGATTAGCGCGTTCAAACAAACAAACAAACAAACTCTTCAGCTTTATAATATTAGTATAGATTTAAATTGGTTCAATAGGTATATCATACTTTTATAAGAATTTGAATTGTATTTCATCGCTATATAACTAAAATTCTGGTGTCTTTTCAAAATAAATCAGAAATCACATAAATCGATACAATTAAGTATATAATTAGTAACTCACCAGTAAGTTTAACTCCAGTAACTTTGCCCCACACATCAGCGGCTCGAATAGCTGCACCTAATAAGGCCGCGTTCGCATGTTGTTCCTGCAAATAAAAAATAATAAAAAAATGGCTCTCATAATCACTATATAATAAAAAACAAAGTGGCGCCATCTGTGTACCTTTTAAATTACGCAACACGTTTTGATAAGGCTTTTTACAATAGATAGAGTGGTTCTTGAGGGTTTAGTAGATAATTTATTAAGTTTTCTATATAGCGGACGAAGCCACGCGCGGAATGCTAGTAACGGTATAAAGTGAAACAAGGTATATATCTAGGTATTCTTTAAAGAATATTTTAAAGAAACTTTGATCTAACATCTAGATGTTAGATAAGTACCACATAATCTTATCTTAATACTATTATAAAGGCGAAAGTTTGTAAGTATGGATGTATGGATGTTTGTTACTCTTTCACGTAAAAACTACTGAACCGATTACAATGAAATTTAGCACACATATAGAGGGTAACTTGGATTAACACATAGGATAGTTTGAACCCCGGAAATCCCATGGTAACGGGAACTATACGGCTTTTCTTTGAAAACGCGAGCGAAGCCGCGGGCGGAATTCTAGTTTTTAAATATTTTTAATTGCAATATGGCGACTAGATAATAAATGAACATGTACCTGAACATATACAGGTGTGTTGAACACATCGGCAAATATCTGCAACAGTTCCTTGTTCACCGACGCGCCGCCTGTAGCCACTACGCGAGAAGATTTATCTAAATTGTAGAAAAATGAAATTTATTATAATCATTAAATATTAGATGAAACATTACTAAATACGTTTGTATCAGTTTACATTTCCTATGGTTCCAAATTTACGCACACGACCATATTATCATCTACATAATATAGAAAGAAAAGTAAAGGTCCTTATATGGAACCTTGTGGTACACCTCTGGATTGTGGATGTTAAGACGAGTAATATCTATAACAAATCATCGCTTTTCCACACAACCACTATTTGCAAATGGTTAAATAGCATTCCAACCATTATACAGTACCTCACAGTGTTAAAACCGTAGAAAGTTCTATATTAATTGAATCAAAAGCTTTGAAAACATATAATTAAAATTATTACAATCTAAGGATTTACTTTTTACAAACGTTCACAAAAATACGGTTGCGAGCTGACGGAGCCCCAATTCGCGGGGTTCCTATTTCTGTTTAGTTAAAAATTCAACTGAAATACAACAAAATGTCTGATAACAAATTCTCGACATATTATAAAATGGCGTGTATATGTAAACGGTGAAATAATACAATTTTCCTGCATGGATATGTCATCTAAATGATCTCACCAAGCGCGAAGCCCATATCCTCCGCGTGCGCACGTCTCGCGAGCGCTTGCCCCTCGAGCAGGGCTCTCGCCTCGAACTGGGGCGAAGCTCCCCGCCCCGCGCTGCCCCCCCACCTCCACTGCCCAGACGCTGCTCGGGGCACTATTTCTGCTGTGTCGTAGTATATACCTGTAGAGGGGAGTTATAAGTTAATTATTATATTTCTTTATTTAACCATTTTTTTTTTGTAAATATAATTAAAAATTAAAATCAAATTATATGTCACTAGCTGCGCTCCGCGGTTTCACCCGCGTGGCTCTACTTCTGTTGGTCTTAGCGTGATGTTATATAGCCTATAGCCTTCTTAGATAAATGAGCTATCTAACACCGAAAGAATTTTTCAAATCGGACCAGTAGTTCCTGAGATTAGCGCGTTCAAACAAACAAACAAACAATCAAACAAACTCTTCAGCTTTATAATATTAGTATAGATAATGTTTGGAATTTAATGTCTAGATATAGATAAAATACACTGTATAAAGGTGGATAAATTTTTAAGAAGTATTTGTTAGTTTTTGGGAATTTTGGTTGAAACTTATATCTACATCAAATTTTACAATAATTAATTAGTAATAAAAATATACATATTATAATGTTACAAGAATACATACAAAAAAATTGTAGGTACTTTAATATTAATATTTATCCATAATATTAACTCTGAGATAAGTACATCATTTGTTATGAACGCTTGAGTAATATCTTATCATAAGCTGTGTCACAGGTCAAATAATACACAACAAAAATATTATGAATTAAAAGTATTGTACTAACATTGTATAAATAGTTTTTTTATAAACAAATTATGAAAATTGATAAGTTTGATATGGTACTTTATGTGTGGTCGAAGTGACCATATTCATTGATTTCAATAAACAATTTTATAAATGTAAGTTAAAATGTTGTTATCTACTTTGTTTTAATAGATTTTATAAAGCACAATACATTTGTGGAGAGTAAAAATTATAGAAAATAGATGATTCCAAAACTTGTCGTAAGAAAAATTAACAGTAATATTTACTTGCGAAAAAAAGATTGAAAAATCTGTGTTGAAACATAAAATATATATATCTAGAAATCTATCTTAATAAATTATAAACTCACCCATATACCCCATATTGCCTCTAACCGTGGCCCTCAATAATTCATTAAACGCATCCCAGCTAGGGCCTACAAGTCTATCCCTATGGTTTTGTCTCGTGAGGGACCCGTTGGCAAAGCACAGCAGGGCCATGTATGGGGCCTCTGTAGGGCCCACGAGGATGTGACCTGCTGGTGGGGCTTTGGCCTCTTGGAGCCCTAGGAGGAGGGTATCACTGGTTCCGAGACTGAGTCCTACCCAGCCGGAGCGGAGGCGGAACCCTAGAATTATGATAAATATTAATAAAAGCATAATTATGCAACATTTACTCAAAAAACTAATAAACTCTTTTTCTTTTTAACTTTTCAACTCAATTATTGACATAAATTATGTAGATAATATTCTAAAACCGTTGTGGTTCCAATTAAAGAATGGTTTATTTATTTTTTTAATTACATAATTCATATCAAGTTATGATACTGAACAAGATTCAAAATAAAAAGTAAAAAAACTATTATTTATTTGAAATAATTAAATTTTCTTTTTCGACTTTTACTATAGCATTGTTCATAAAATCGAATTTAAATTTGAACAATTACTAACTTTAACCAATAAGCGGCGAAATTCCTTTTTAAGGTGATTGCTACGATCTGTTCCCAGCCAATGTTCCGCTAGATGGCGCTGAATTCTACATTTCTAGTTTATTTGAGTTTTTGCGTAATTGGAAAACCTTAAAGTCGTAGGAATAGTCATGGCGGTTACTGAATATTATATTTTATTGAAATATGTCATATCATTGCCTTAAAATCCACCCGATTCGGTAAAAAAATGCATTATAACATCTGTCATTGCATACAGGGTCGTTTACACACACAGACGTATACAAAAATGATAAAGATTTAAGTCTAGATGGCGTGAATCGTGAAACACAGACGTATACAAAAATGATAAAGATTTAACTCTAGATGGCGTGAATCTAAAACAAGTTTTCCATTTTTCTGTATGGGTAGACAAAACTTCAAAACGCCACCTGCTACGGTTTATATTAGGAACGATTAGCTTTCCGCCCGCATTTAAAAAAAAAAACCCGCATAGTTCCCGTTCCCGTGGGATTTCCGGGATAAAACCCATTCAATGTGTCCAAGTTACGTTCTATATGTGTGCTAAATTTCATTGTTATCGGTTCAGTAGTATTTGCGTGAAACACACACATGATACACATCCTCACAAACTTTCGCATTAGTAGGAAGTAGGATTGTTATAAAAATAAAAGTTATATTTGTTGACGTAAACTATTTTGTTGTAATTTTGGGAAATAAATAATGTCAAAATTGATTACAATAAAACTCAGTTTTATTTTATTACATTACACTATTGTTTTTTTTATCAAAACATGTATTTGAAGTAGCATATACCTATGATATAATATTATGCTGATCCAAGCATTTTCACTCAAAACTAATATCACTAATGATTTGTAAAAGTAAATTATTTCAATATACATTTCATAACCAACAAGTAAGAATAATTATTCATACAACAACAAATCTAAAACACTATTTACTATGGAAAAAAACCAGGAAGGTGAAAAAGATATTTACGATTTCGACGCACTCGACTTTTAGTAAAATATAGTAGGTAAAAATTAAACAATGGTAATGTAAATTCTAAACAAACTACTACCAAAATACAATTAGAACAAAAATCATTTGACTTGTTTATTTCACCCAGAGGCCAGAGGCGGCTCGTGACAAAATTGTATAGGTGTTCACTTGAAATAAAACAACGAAAATACAATAGCGTTAGCGGGATGATTTATTACAAAGAAATGAGCACCACATTTTATAAATGTCTATAACACTAAAAATTACAAAGTACAGGCTATTTCAAAACGAATTCAATGATTATCAATAATTAGCAAAACACCGAATTTGCATTCGCGAGCGTAGGTATCCATAGTGTTTGTCACTGACGGTCACTGACCTTATATAAATAAAATTGCCTCAATTTCTGTTCCTGCACATCCTCCGTTCAAGTTTAGTCAATTTTCTGATTGTGATGTTAAGAAGAACGTTTTAGCTATTAGTTCGAAAGCGGTTGGCAGTGACTGCATTAGCCGTAATATGATCGTTCCCATCCTAGACACTATTGTTCCTGTAATCACACATATCCTGAACTACTCAATTTCCTCACATACCTTTCCAAATGCTTGGAAGAATGCCTTCATTATTCCTCTACCAAAACGCTCTAAACCTTCCACGCCAACCGATTACCGTCCCATATCTATCCTTCCATTCCTATCCAAAGTGTTAGAGCGCTTGGTTCAGCAGCAGCTTAGCGCTTTCCTTAACAAGCATGATCTCCTTAATCCTTTCCAATCTGGTTTTCGTCCCGGTCATAGTACGGTTACTGCCCTAGTTAAAGTTACTGACGACATTCGCTTACACATGGGTCAAAAACAGCTAACGCTACTAACATCTCTGGATTTTAGTAATGCTTTTAATACAGTTGACCATGAGATCCTTCTCAGTACGCTGCGTTCTCTTAACATATCTCCAACAGATATTGATTGGTTTCGTAGTTATCTACAGGAACGCCAGCAGCGTGTCCAAGTTGATAATTCTTTTTCCTCGTGGGCTAATGTTACTGCTGGTGTTCCGCAAGGCGGTGTGCTTTCTCCTCTTCTTTTTAGTATATTCATTAATTCAATATCCCTCAACATCACTTCTCTCTATCATATGTATGCCGACGACTTTCAAATTTATCGTCACACTTCGTTTGAAGACCTACCGAATGCTGTAACCAAAATGAGCGACGACGTATCCACTATTGTCAACTGGAGTTACAGTCACGGCCTGAACGTCAACCCAATTAAGACGCAAAGTATAATATGCGGTACAAAATACTTCATATCCAAAATAGACCTTTCTACTTTGCCTAGGGTAATAGTTGGTGGGATTCCTGTACCGTATAGTAAGGAAATTAAATGTCTGGGGATTTGGATTGATTCGTGTTTATCCTGGAATCACCAAATAAAGGAGGTTCGCAAAAAAGTTTTTGCTGCCGCTGGCTCACTCCGTCGCTTGCGTAACTTTCTGCCGATACCGACTAAGATTGCGCTCTTCCAAACACTCCTCTTACCTATCATAGATTATGCTGATGCGTGCTATCCTGACCTCTTCGAATACCACCTAGACTGCCTTGAGCGCATTCAAAATTTCTGCATAAGATTTGTGTTTGGTCTGCGCAAATACGATCACGTCTCCGAGTTTCGCACTAAGCTCAAATGGCTTCCCATCCGTCTTCGCCGAAATACTCATATCCTTCACCTCCTGTACTGTGTTCTGTTCGATCCGAGAACTCCGCGATACCTAAAAGAGAGATTTGAGTTCCTGGTATCTAACGTTAATCCGACGCGTTCCTCTAATAAGCATCGTCTAGCAATGCCACCGCATGTCAACCACGTTTACAACTCTTCGTTCACTGTGCGTGCCATTAAACTTTGGAATGATTTACCGTTAGACATAAGAGCAGCTCAATCTCTTTCTACGTTCAAAAACTTACTGAAGCAATTTTATTTATCCAATTAGTTGGTAATAAATTTTTAGGTATTTTAATTTATTATTATTATTATTTTTTTTCTCTCTCTCTCTATTTAACTTAATTTAGGGTCAGTTGTGTCGGTGTGCGTTTTATATATTATGTATGTATATTTATATATATGTTTGTATATATTAAAATTGTAATAGTTATGTATGTACTATGTATCTATTTATTTTGTTATATTATGTATGTGTATGAGTATGTATATGTGTATGTATATGTAAATCTGTATGCTTATATTAATATATGTATATATAATATATTTATATATTTTATTTTATTTTTTCTGTTTTTAGTGCACCTTGCCCTGTTTTTTTTATTACTCATGCACTGCGTCTCCTTGTCCACCAGGTTGTCTGGAAGAGATCGCTGTCTGAGCGATAAGACCGCCTGTTGTGCTCTTTGTTACTTATATATTATGTATCCTTATTTGTACTCTTCTCTGTGGTGCACAATAAAGAATTTTTGTTTGTTTGTTTGTTTTGACCTCTATAACTTATAGTTACTTATACGTGAGAATCAAAACGCTACTTGCTACGGTTTATTATGAACGATTGTTATAAAAATAAAAGTTATACAATATACATATTTGTTGGCGTAAACTATTTTATTCATCATTAATTTTGGAAAATAAATAATGTCTAAATTGATTACAATAAAACGCAGTTTTATTTTATTACATTACACTATTGTTTTTTTTTTATCAAAACATGTATGTATTTGAGTAGTTAGTAGCATATTATATTCTGAATTTCTGATCCATGCCTATTCACTCAAAACTACCTAATAACACTAATGATTTGTAACAGTAAATTATTTCAATAGGTAGGTATTTGAACATTTCCCAACAAGACGTAAGAATAATTATTCGTAGGTATACAAGATACAATAACAAATCTAATACACTATTTATTATTTTATTATTTACTAGCGGTCAACCCCGGCTTCGCCCGTGGTACATGTTTACGTTTTCTCTCCATAAGAAGTAAGAACCATCCTCGTACTTCAAGGAATATAATAAAAAAAGAATTAT
>CAJQZM010029854.1:0-37281 GCA_907164665.1 Colias nastes | reverse complement strand
ATTTCCAATCTATACATCCAATGTTAAAATCGCCTATTATAAGCTTCTTAATTTAATTTTAATTTAACTTAATTTAATTTAACGGTAGCTCTCTTATATTTTTAGGTAAGGCGTTAAATATATTTATGGCCATGATATATGCATTTTTTTTACATAACGTTGTTCTGTGCTTTGGTATTATCAACCTGGTCGGGTCAGCTCTTCCCTGCACTATTGAAGATCTTGTAATGTTTTTTTCACGAAAAGGGCAGCCTCCAACAGATAAATTCCAGTTAACGTCAATATTCTACATCTCCTAAACAATGGTCTGCAGGAATCCAGAGGAAATGCGTAACAAAGTGCTCTTATGCATTTTTTTTGACCAATAAATACTTTAATGGCGTCTGTCGAGTTACCCCAGAAAATAATGCTATATCTTAAGACAGAGCCAACATAAGCATGATAAGCAGTTAAAGCAGCTTCGTATGAAATAGTTCTTCTTAATTTTCTTATTGCAAAAACAAACTTATTTATTTTAGAGCACATTGCGTCGCATTGAAGTTTCCAATTTAAGTTTTCGTCCAATCGTAGTCCTAGAAATTGTATACTATTTACTTGTTGTATCTGTTCGTCATTATAAGGATCTCTGCGTTTTATAATTTAAAAATTGCATGCATTTTGTTTTTGTTAAATTTGGAGTCAATCCATTACAACTAAGTGTATAATTATAGAGTCAACACAGGCAAGAATTATGTTTAAAACCTAGTGTTGAGTTTATTTAATCTATACTAATAAAATAAAGCAGAATAATTTGTTTGTTTGAACGTACTAATCTCAGGAAATACTGGTCCGATTTGAAAAATTCTTTCGGTGTTAGATAGCTCATTTATCGAGGAAGACTTTAGGCTATATTATATTATCACACTTAGACGGAAGACCAAAAGGAGCGGAGCAATGCGGGTGAAACCGCGCGGCACAGTTAGTATAATCTAAAAAGTGACATTAAGAAAGGTACAAAACTGTTTAACTAGCTGATGAATGATGTTTATAAGCTTTTTTCCATAATATATGACTAACTAGCTCTTCGCCCGCGTCTTCGCCCGCGTTTTCAAAGGAAAACCCGCATAGTTCCCGTGCCCGTGGGATTTCCGGGATAAAACCTATCCTATGTGTTAATCCAAGTTACCCTCTATATGTGTGCTAAATTTCATTATAATCGGTTCAGTAGTTTATGCGTGAAAACCATACATACATACAAACCTTTCCTCTTTATAATATTAGTATAAACTAAAAAAGAACTAAAATACAAACCCGCTACATACAACTACAACCAAATACGGCTTCAAACCTTCAATTTCCTATTGAAATGTGTAATATTGAATTGCTTTGCCTCTAACATAATAGGCCTTTATTTTCTCGAAACACGTTCAAATGTAAGTATCAACTTACTAGCTGTGCCCCGTGGTTTTACCCGTATTGCTACGCTGCTATTGGTCTTAGCGTGATGATATATACACTCACCGGCACGGAATCTTGGCCACTGCAAATTTTTGGGTAAAATAACACTATTTCTTTTCTACTACAAAATTCAATAAAAATTTAATTAAAACTAGTTACTTTAATGTTTTTACTAACTTTTAGTAATAATTGGAAGTTTAAAAGAAGTACTACCGCGTAGATATGAATTAAACAAGAATTTACGCTTTTCCTGTGAAATTTAAATGATTTCTTAAAAAATGCACAAAAATTAGAAAGAACGTTTCCATAAAAAAAATTGAACCTTTTAATATAGGGTGTTTCCTTCTCTTTCCTTAAACACTGTTTGCATCCAGTCTGGCATACTCTAGAAGACATTTTTGATGTCCACTTGAGCTATAGTGTACCAAACGACCCCAGCTGTATTTCTAAGCTCATCTAACATTGGTGCTGGGTTGAAATCGAACTTTATGTTTCTTTTAAGCATGTCCCAGATGTGTTCTATTGGATTAAGATCCGGGCTACGAGCTGGCCACTCCAATTTTTCAATAATAACCTCTTGAAGGTACTCTTATACGCATCGTACGACACGCGGACGTGCGTTATAGTGTATAAGTAGCAAATTTTCTTCACTGATAAACCTGTAATAGGGTTGAACATGTTCCTGGAGAATTTCCTCAATGTACCTGATCAAATTTAAGGCATTATCTACGATAACTAACTCCGTGCGAGCATCGGAACTTATACCTCCCCATACCATTATTGACCCTCCATGAAAAATCGCAGTTTGAGTGTGGTGATGGGTGAAAACCTCTCTTCTCGTCTCCTCTATACTGACTCTTGGCTATCAGAACCTCGTAAAGTGCCTTAGCAGTCATCTGTGAACACCTCACGAGCGCACTGGCTGTGGGTCCAGTTTTCATGTTTTCGTGCAAAACGAAGACGTGCTTCTCTGTGATGTCTGAGGAGTTCTGGACGGCGTGCTGGTCTGCAAACCTTCAAATTAACTTCCTTCATTAGTCTTCTCACCGATTGCTCACTCACATTTATTATCCTGGTGATGTCCTGGTGTTTTACAGCCGGTGGCGTATCTCAAAAACTGTCAGAAAGCCATTTCTGAGTATCTCTTGAACAATAAACTGGTCTTCTCGAGCTGATGTGCACCTCACGCCTTCATTTCTTGGTCTGCACGTGTAGCTACCAGTCTCCTGGTATCTTCTCCTTGCATAGTGCACCGCTCAACGTGGTACGTACTGTACATTAGGTACTTTACGTTGCGGCAGTCATTGGTCTAACATTGTGATGGCCTGAGCAGGTTGTTCAGATGTTAACGGCATTTTTTATTGTTTGTTATGATTATTGACTACAGTACAACAATAACAATATCTGAAAACGTCATAAACGATATCGAAAAAAGTTTAAAACGAACAATTCGTAACTTCGGCTTAACCGCACAAATCACAAATTTCGAGTAACTCTTAAAAAGTGGTAAAAGATTATTCTCAAACTTAATGATTTCTTACCATAAAATTAAACAAATAATATGTTAACATATCTGCATACAAAAAAATCGTGAAAAACACTTCAAACTTTTTTTATCGGCAAATTTGTAAGTGGCCAAGATTCCGTGCCGGTGAGTGTAGCTTAAAGCCTTCCTCGATAAATGGACTATTATAACAGTGAAATAATTTTTCAAATCGGACCCGTAGTTCCAGAGATTTGCGCGTTCAAGCAAACTCTTCAGCTATATAATATTAGTATAGATATATAACAAAGCTGTTTCTAGGCAATTTTTATGGTTACCTATCGATTGAAATTATATAACAAAAGGGTGTAAAAACGCCTATGTAATTATTTTTATATCTTTAATAAAGAGTTGTTTGTAATACGGTCAATGACTTTTGATATTTCAATAGTGATTACAAGAATAGAAGTAAGAAGCTCAAAGGAATTCCAAAGGCGTTTTGGAAATGTGAAAAATGTGTCAAAGCGTTATAGGTCATTGACATTTTATGAAATACTAGCTGCTCCGCGCGGTTTCACCACCGTGGCTCCACTCCTGTTGGTCGTAGCGTGATGTTATATAGCCTATAACCTTCCTCGATAAATGGGCTATCTAACACCGAAATAATTTTTCAAATCGGACCAGTAGTTCCTGAGATTAGCGCGTTCAAACAATCAAATTCTTCAGCTTTATAATATTAGTATAGATTAGTATAGATTTTGTAACTAGATTTCCGCCCGCGTTTTAAAAGAAAAACCCGCATAGTTGCCATTCCTGTGGAATTTCTGGGATAAAAAGTATTATGGGTCTGGGTCTTCAGCTAACTAAATACCAAATTTTATTGTAATCAGTTCAGTAGTTTTTGCGTGACAGAGTAACAAACATCCATCCATCCATCCAGATTAATAATTTCAGAGGGTTGTATTTTACAACTACATAATAAAATAATATTAAGGCTTTTAAAACAGGTTGAAAAATAAAATACATATCAGTTGAATTCCTATATATTTTTTCCTTCAATTGTATTAAAATCCAGTTTTTTCTCTGACTTCGCTTGCGTGTTCTTGCATATTACACAATACACATATTATCACGCTAAAGCTATTTGCAAAAGTTGTTTCACTCCCTTCATGTCTTACTTCAATAACAAAAATTCTCAATCTATTGAAAGATCGTAATTTAGACACGTTCAGCAATTTAGACCTGAAAATGTAACAGACAGACAGATTTATTCATTTATTTGTATTATTTTATTGTATAAAAGTGAAATTAGTAAGCTTATCATGAAAATGTCATATACATACCTTATAAAAAATTAAGACTAACTTTTATATACTCTTTATATAAAAGGGAATGTCTTTATTACATATACTAGCTGTACCGCGCGGTTTCGCTCGCCGTCAAGCCCGCGTGAGCAAAAATTAGTACATATGTATTTCTATACAATTGCTGTCTCTAACTTATGTGCTATTCTAGTATACATATGTAGTGTATGTGTAGGCTAGATCACTGCCAAGCAAAATAAGCAAATAATTAAATCCGATAAGCGGTTTTCTATTGAAAGAGAAACAAACAATCATACATTCTATGGTTTCGCGTTTATAATACCTATTAGCAGGTTTTGTGATGGCGAATATATAAATCAAAAGTGGGATGACTACCTACTAGGTAGGATGATAGCCCGTATGTTTGTTCATATGTTCACTCTTATATTATATGACTTATCATTTAACAAATGAATCGTTACAAACGTCTTGATCGTCAGCTGGTTGTAATGACGTCATAGTAAATTCAACATGGCGTCATCGTGACGGTTTGACATGATAGCCTATTTTTATGGAGCAAATATTTTGAGTGTTTTATTTAGTAAATATCAGTAAGTATGTATTTTTGAAAAATATTATTTTGTTTCCTTTTCAATGCATTTTTAACCAACTTAAAAAAAGAGGCTCTCTCTTCGAGTGCATTTTTTTGTTTTTGTTGTTTGTAATATTGATATCTATCACTTTAATAGGAGATATTGTTTTGTTTTACTTTACAAGAACGCTTTCAGAAAAGCTCACAAGGCGATGAATCGAAAGTAATATTTTCCCTTGTTTATTTCCCTTAGATCCTATATAGCAGACGTACCACAAAAAATATATTTACAGTCGACAATAAGAAATATAATAAGCCCGTATATAAAAATGTGATCCCATTTGTCTGTCTGTCACAGCTGACGCGTGTCGTTAACACGTACCCTATTAGTCCCACGTGGATATATCTTAAGTGTTTTATATGGGAAATATCTACAGATGTCTTTGTACTAATGAATGGCAGGTTTTGTAATAGATTTACTTTTGTGTTATTAGTATTGCAATGTGTACTATTATGGATGGAAAGTAGGTTCTGAAGTAGTATTTTGTGGTATTGTAAGTAGAATTTCTATTAGGCAAATTATTATTTTTGACAAAAAACTAAGCCCCTACCACCACCTTGACCAGCTTTCAAATAAAAAAGAATCATGAAAATCGGTTCACCCACTCGAAAGTTCCGAGGCAACAGACCCTAAAAATACAGACGAATTAAGAACCTCCTCCTTTCTTTGAACTTGATTGGCAATTTTTTCAATTAGAAATCTGTAAAACTGTAACTTGGTTATTTGAAAATAAGATAAATGTTCGTTGCTAGCATTTTTTCTGTATATTTTTAGCAACTCAGTCTGACAAAGAGCGCTAATTACCTGCTTTCCCGTAGAAAATCAATTAGAGGAATAGACATAAAATGTTAGACGCAAAGAAATGTTTGTAAATTTAAAAATAATAATAATAAAAAGGTACAAAAAACCTCCTTTTTTTGGATACGGTTAAAAATAATGAAACGTCATCTCTCAGACTTTCTGTTGGACAATTTTATTAGGATTATAGTAAGTAATAAATACTAGAAAAAAAAAATTATATCTTATATATAGCAAGTTTTCTTACGAGGGATTGTGGTAAAAACAAATGAAACAACTGAAGATATTATTGGACATTTATAGTTATTATTTACTAAATTAGAGCCCTAAAAGTTTCACTATTTGTACTGAATGTCCCTGACAGTAATTATAGTCTATCGGAATCTAACGTAGTACCTAACTGACTTCGATATTGAGTTTTTTATACCATTCAAATGCTTTGTAATTATAAACTTTTAAAGAAAGAAAAAATCGATCATGAGGCGGGATTCGAACATGCGTCTTCCGCCATTCCGAGGCAACGCCTGAACAGTCAGCCACACGTGATACTCAGAATATTTTCTATTCATATTTTATAAATTTATATTTTCTTTTCTTTAAAAATTTAAAGTACTCAATTATCAGTTGCCTTAAATATATTTATGTACTATAAACGCATATATTTTTACACACATTCCAAGAATATTTATCACGATATATTAACGTCTTGTGACCGTAATGGGCCAGTTTCGGCTAAAAACGGTCCCCGGGTTATCCCGGCTCAGGGCTGCCATCTATTCTCATTTAGAGGTTGTCCTTAAGATGGAATAAATGTCTCTGAGTGACGAGGTATTCCGTATAAAATTGGTGAGCTTTCTTTAGTGCATTGTTTGGCTTGGATAATTGTTTCTATGTGGTGGGGATAGTTGATTATATGGAAGGGAAATTGTATGCTTAGAATATCACTGAATAATAATGTAGCTTTCTGTTGGTGAAAGTTTTGAAAACAGTCAATTTCATTCCTTTAAATATATTATTAACTAGTGGTCCGCTCCGGCTTCGCCCGTGGTACATAAATACATAATATATAGCTTGTAGTATTCAGGTATCACGTTACTTTCCAACGGTGAAATAATTTTGGAAATGGGTCGAGAAGATTATGAAATAAGCGAATTTAAATTAACAAACTCTTCACCTTTATACTATCGGTATAGATATTAATGGATACTTTATTATATTATGTAGAATTGCAATTTATTAATTTAATTTACTTACTTTATTAATTATCAATAGAATAGAAGTACATATTTCACTTTGTATATCTTTTCCTGTATAATAAACGAAGAATACTTCGTTTTTATCGCGTGCAACTGAAATTACTAGAGACCAATAGCGGAAGACACAAAAAGAAACTAAATAAACATTCGTTGAAATATTTGCTCTTGGCAAATTTTTGTATCAACATCAAACAAATCTTTGTACCCGAATCAATTGTCTATTTCACTTTCTATATTATTTGAAATACGAAAGAATAATTCTTGTATTATTATCAAAAGGTTACCAATATTTCAATTGTTAGGGTTTAATGAAATTCAGTGCTGGTCAGCGTTTGTGAGTCTTTTTTTTCATGCAATTTGTCTTGTATTTATTTTAACTATAATTTATGAGTTTCAGCTTATTTCTTTAATTCAAATCTTTAATATTCCCAACAATCGTTTGACACCGTCTTAATTAAAATGGATTATTGGAAACTTAATAAATAATAATTTAACTCCGCCCCAAATTTAAGTTCTCGGATAATACCCACGAATTTAAAGGAGCAAATTGAATGAACTCAAAGCCACACTTATTTTGCCTAGTCCAATATTTATTCTGACAACCCTGCTATCATATTTGCCTTCAGTCCTAACCAAATACAATAAATGGCCATTCACTTTATGGTTCTGTACATAACCGCTGAGCGCACATCCGATCTTTTAGAGTGATTTAATGTTCATTTTAATAGTGAAAGTGGATATAGAAATAAAATAGGAGAGTATAGATAGACACAATATGATTTACTTAGTGAGGCATCGTCAATATGATGAAGTTATTTTAATTATTTTGATAAGAACAATTATAGCGTTTATTAAGATACGGTTGAGGTTAATAATATTCACATTTCTGATTATTGGTCTTTTACTTCTGGTAAAGGTATTAAGTTTTATGGGGTTTCGCGTTTTTTGGTTTGCTAAATATACTTACATGTTACAGATGTAAAATAAATGTTTGGATTAGGAGATAAACTAATTATTGTATTCATTTCTTTGTTCAAAAATATGAAGGCATCAAGCTGCGGTACGTTCGCATCAGTTTAAAATCAATGTTTCCAAAATAAAATCTCCCAACTACAAAGATTGTTTAAAAACAAACAATTGTTTGGCGATTTGTTTGTTGTTCGAGAAGTTTAAATCTTTGACTGAAACGGGAATGGAAGTCGATTTATTTATACACGTTTTATTGTTTTCTCTCTACAGTCGCCGACAGAAGTAATTTGAATGGGAAAATGCCATTTCTTTGGCCTGTTTGTTCAATATTAAAGTTTTTCTTTCAGACCTGATTGCCCTGCAAATAAGTTGGAGAATGTTTTTGCGCTTTGAGTATGGTATATTTTGTGATAAAGTTTTGTGTGTGTATATTTTGTTTAGGTTAAATTAATAATAAAATATTCTGATACAGTTATACAGATGTTGCTTTAAAAAGTTGACAACCATTGGGAAGGAATAAAAGAAAGTCATTATTCTTTTCTTTACTTTACTTAAGTGTTGAGAATGATAAGTTTCCTGTATTCTGCTATAAAGAAGCTTTTTGTAGAAGTCACCAATTTTATCGAACTCAGCCCGCATGATTCTCAATCCAGTGCTATCCATTGTAAAACGGACCTTAGTTTTACCTTATCTGATAACTGTTAGTTGTAAATAAAAATTGTATATATAGATACATATTTTATAGAAAGATTAGTGTCTTAAAATAAATTTTTATTCCTTAATCTATACTCATAACATGAACCTGAGTTTGTTTGTATAAACGCGCTAATCTCAGGCTAAACCGCGGGGCATAGCTAGCAATCGATACATTTATTATCTGCATCTTGTATCAATCCGGCGCGAAGGATCAATTTGGAATTGAAATTAATGTTGGTAGTTAAATATTATTTTTTACGATTTATGTGTGGAACTGTACTTTGATAATATAATTCAGGTAAATAAAATGTACGGTATAAAATTATATATATAGTATGGAATTACTGGATTTATTTGCGCTTTCAGGGTTTAAACTAAAATGGATATCTGTGTTTTTTTACTTACACAAAATCTTAGCTAGTTAATAGGTTTACTGTTACAGACCACATATTATGGTCAAAGACTACATATAAGACAATAATTGTCTTAATAGAAACATGGAAGACGAATAAAATAGTAATTAACTATATATTAAGAATGAACATGGCATAAAAATTATGTACGAGAAAATGCTTCCAATACCATAAAATGATACAATATTTCCATATTTATTTGAAGCTTAATTTGAATTCAATTGTTTTCTAATTAATAAATAATTGACAAGTAACAAGCTAATGAAAATATGTAAGTTTTTATTTGCATTTGTTTATTAAATTTTTAAATTATAAATAACATAGACTTTGAAATCCAAAGTCCAAAATCCAGAGTAATAAACTGTATTGTGTATTCTGAGAATCGTAACTCTATGTTTATTTCTAACTGTCTTAATTTGTAAACAACAAAACATTGTCTTGTTTTAAATTCATTAAAATGTTCACTTTTACAAATACAAGTAATTGATTTTCTAAGAATAAATAAGCTTATTATTGTAATACTTTTTAGATAAGAAACAATTTGAACTTGAATTAATTTGTTTTTCTTATTATATTTTAAAGATTTCAATCACGATTTTTGTAGTGAAACTTCTTTAGGCGCGTTGAGAGATAAATCTCAAGTTCACGTCATGACAATACCGTAACGTCACGGAGTAAGGCATTTTTTAATTGTTGTCATGTACCTACCTAAGTTTATGTAGATCCAGCATATTTTATGCAGATATTATTCATCTCTTTGTTTTGTGAAATATTATCTTTGTAGAGACTAATTGAACAGTTACACTTCCTATCATTCTTATAAATTAAAATCCCTATATATTCTTTCATCATTAAAAAATGAGCGTGTGTGCCGAGCACACGAGTGAGAAGTTAAACTTCTTTACCAAAATCGTCGCCTTACTCCATGACGTGACGGTATTGCCATGACCTTGAAATTTTACTCTCAACGCACCTAAAGAAGTTTCATTTCAAAAATGCTCCTGCATCTAATATCCATAAAAATGGAATAAACAGAACAATTACTTACGAACTATTTCGCATAACAAAAGCGTTTCGTTAATATGTCCCCTGCGTCCGAGACGCCTGATCGATCGCCGGTAATGATTTCATGCTCCACTTATGTTATCTGTATTTATGTTAAGAGAGATTAATCGTGTTCATTTATAAGGAAATCCTTACTAATATTATAACTAGATTTCACCCATAGCTTCGCCCGCGTAGACAAGAAATGTCTAATGGGAATGGGATAAAAATGTAAAACGTTTATCTACCTCTAGAGTTCTAACTATCTCCAGAGACAAAAATCATCATAAAATTCGGTATGACGTGAAAGAAAGACAAACAAACACACTTTCGGAGTTACAACAACAATTACTAAGGATAGTAAAGGTAACCGTAAAAGATGGGAAGCTAAAAAGGGATAGGTATATTTCCTGTTTTAACTTTGTCTACCCGGGCACAGCTACGGGAATTTTGTTGTGAGTAGACCATATTACTTCTATGATGAGACTCCAAAATAAGATATTGAAATAAAACTTTCTAGTCCGTCATCTTTTTCCACATATGAATTCATGATTTGAGATTTTATAATATTTTTTTAAGCGTATTAAACTACCAAGTACTTAAAACTAATTGTTTATCGCTCATCGCTTGTCCCATGGACTCGCGGAAGCTTTCAACGCACTGGTAGTATCGACAATAAACAGTAATTAATTTTCATTGTCTACTTTTAACACGACGCCAATTGTTATAATTTATTAGGTAAATACATATTTTGTTGATCATTATAAATTAATTTCACTACTACGCAATTTCAAATAATTAATAATTGTATTTTGAAATTGTGTTGATTTTGTATTTATTACTAGTACATACAATAGTTTTATTGTTTTAACAGATTTTTTTTAGAAATTAAAGATTTTAACGGATTAATGCGATTTATTCATTATATAAATATATAAATAACGTTTCGCACACTTTGCAGCGAGCGTGGTCACAATGGAACTCAATTAATAATATAATGAATAAATCGTGTTTTAGATCCGTTAAAATCATTAATTTCTAAATGTATAATACTCACGTAAAATCACTAAAAAATACTAGATTTTATTATAATCTTATTTAATACAAATGCGTGTCGAAATTCAATATTCTCATTCTAAAGATTCTCGCCTGGATTTCAGGCATTCAGCACTTTTCGAATATACATGTGACAAATCTGTATTGTACTGCCGAAACTGTGGCCGAAACAATGATATATGTGCCAACTCGATGTATGGAGGAACACTAAAATATAAACGAAAAGACTATTACTATAGGCAGTGTGGCCTTAACTCTTATAGATTACTAGCTTTCCGCCCGCGGTTTCGCCCGCGCAGTCAAAGAAAAACCCGCATAGTTCCCGTTCCCGTGGGATTTCCGGGATAAAACCAATCCTATGTCCCGGGGTAAAAGTAGCCTATGTCCTTTCTCGGGTATCAAAATATCTCTATGCCAAATTTCATGCAAATTGGTTCAGTAGTTAAGGCGTGATTGAGTAACAGACAGACAGACAGAGTTACTTTCGCATTTATAATATTAGTATGGATGATTAATGCTTATTATTATTACAGTAGTTCCGATTAGTCAAAGGTCAGAGGATCGAGTCGAAGCTACATTTTTACGGTTCCAAAATTATGGTAAAGTTTAATTTCATCCTTTACAGGAAAATATTATGATGAAACCAGCATATCAAAATGTAAGAAGATATAATACATGATTTCTACGAACTTATTTGGAAACTTGTAGCAAGGAAAAACAGGCTAATACTTAAATTCAAATTCAAATTCAAATTCAAATTCAAATTCAAATTCAAATTCAAACTAAAATTCAAATTCAAATTCAAATTCAAATTCAAATTATTTATTGATGATGATTCAACTTATAATGATGATTACAATTTTTGTTATTCCTTGTTAGTTGCTTGTTAGTTAATTCAGTTTGCATAAGACAACGTTTTAAAGAATAAAAAAAAAGACAACGTGTCGGGATCGAATCGTTCAAGGATCAATTTTTTTCAATTTATAAAGCTTTTAAATAATTAAATGCTATAAAACTAAATATAAAATTCAGTGTGTATAATAAATATTATTGTTGTAAATTAAAGCACCTGATAGGCACCTGACTATCAGTGTTTGTAGCTTTGTAGTATATCTGGGTTACATTTATTTTCTTTTATATTCCTCTTTTCCGCCCAGTGTTTCAATTTACAGATAAGATAAAATCTGTTGTGAATTCCAGATTTCCTTAATTTGAGCGCGAGCGTTTAATTAGTGTTAAAAATGTTTGATTTAATTATATTATTATTTTCAGATAGAAAGCGAGAAATAAATTTCTTTCACTTTTTATTTTTATTTTAATAGTAGTTATAATTAAAGTATCGGAGGTGTAGTTTTTGCTAAAGTAAATTTTCCTACCTGTCTCTATATTTTTATTTGCTCGGTTTCCTTTTATATTATACGTTAAAAAATTATCAAATTCTGTTTCATATTTTTTAGGTATTATATCGCCAACGTCCATACCACGTTGAATACACCGGTTCTCGTCCGATCACCGAAGTTAAGCAACGTCGGGCGCGGTCAGTACTTGGATGGGTGACCGCCTGGGAAAACCGCGTGATGTTGGCTTTTTGCAAAAATTAATGTCGTAATAACTTTTTTTATTAAAATAAGCTCTAGTGCTCATCGGAATTCAGAATTAAAATAGATTTTTCGTCAACGGTATATAGATAAAAAAAAATATTTTTTTTCACAATTTCCTTATCAAATCTTATTCCTTATGCACTTAGCCAAAATTGCCACAGAAATAAACGTGTAATAGAATGAACCCGTTTCAAGACCTGTCTAAATTTTTTCTGTTATCATCCCACAATCCCATTTAGATAGAATCACAGCAGTGTTTTTTCGCTATATATGTTAAATAATAATATAAACAGAATACGTTCTATTTTGTTTTCAATTTTCAGGCTTTTAATTTTTCTGTATGTTTTTAGGTAAAGTAGGTAAGCAGTAAAATTATTGGCAGATTTTTTTTTGTTACCGTTCCCCTGGGAGAGATCGCCACTTACTGAAAAGGCTGAAAGTTTTAAAAGTTAAAGGTTTCTGTATGTGTAGTTGCAAAGAAATAATCCTGTAACTCATCAATCGCTATCATTTGTTACTTAGAGTAGGTTATCAATAAATTGATATATTAAATTATAATTTACTAGCGGTCCGCCCCGGCTTCGCCCGTGGTACATATTTCGCAATAAAAGGTAGCCTATGTTCTTTCTCAGGGTCTAAAGATTATCTGTGCCAAATTTCATCAAAATCGGTCCAGTAGTTTATGCGTGAAAACCATACATACATACATACAAACCTTTCCTCTTTATAATGTTAATTATTATATTATTATAATTTATTTCTAATACAAATCAGAAAAAACGTAACAAACAAAACACAAGCTTATAAAAATCACTTCAAATTGACCTTAAGCATTCAAATTTAACCTATATAAAGACAAAAAGCTACCACTTTAGTTTATTAGACCTGTATTAATATAACGCCCAACTCCCCTGAGACGTGTCATGTTTTAAAGTCAGCGAGGTGGAATTGTACATTGCAATTTATTAGGATTTTTCTAAGCAACTCATTAGGTGAAGCGATGTTATTGTGACTTGAGCGCTTAATATTGAGATGGGTTTAAGTGTTTATGACTAGCTGAACTGGTGTCGCCTGAGTTGATAAATCTTTTAAAAATATTATGTCACTTTTGCAAAATGATACACATACATATTATCTTACTGCTTTCTCGATCAAAAATTTAGCTCTCAAAATCGGTAAGTAGTTCGTAAAATTGTCATACGCCCAAAAATCGTACAAATGTTGCTCTATATTAATGATATTAAAATATTAATGTAGATAAAATGTAGATAATATTTTTGTGAGTTTGTTTTTTATTCGTCTGAATTTACTTCATTTTATAAGTAAGAAGGGTCCATAAATTTTATGACTACTATCAATAATATTAAGCTCTTCTTAAAACGCTCTTCTCAATCATGAAATATATCCACCATAAAAAAATTAAAAACTAAATAAAGTGTCGATTACAGCAGAAAAGATAAATCATTGAAACAGGGTATATCTTAAGAAAAAGAGGATTTCAAAAGATGTCATAGTCTAAAGATCGGTCATAGAAATAAGTCTTATTAAAATGATATGAAAACACCCTTCAATATAACTGTACTTGAATTAAACCCGGCAAGGGTCCCTTTTTATATTTTGAAAAGAACAACTTCAGTTTTGTTCGCACGTGATTATATTTGATTGTTGAAAATCTATACAAATAAATAAAATTTTAGGTGTTTGTGATGTGATGACAACCTTTTTTACCCGACTGCGGCAGAATGAGGGTAAGTTCGTATATAAATAAGTAATGTTGTTGCTTGTCGTATTTTTTGTTAGTCGTTATAGTGAGTCATAAAAATAACCGCCAAAAAATAATGTGTAGTAAAATTTTCAGTCGAGTTTTTTATTTTAATTATATCTTAGTTCAAGCTTTAGTCCTTAATTTATAGGCTTTTAGTATGCGGAGGTTAAATGTAATGCAGACCTGTATGGAACAAAGCCAAACAAAAACTTAACTTACTGTAGGTTTTATTTGACGTTTCTTGCCATGAATTAGTTTTCTGATTGCCTTGAAAGTTGAATCGATATAGAGAAAGGTTTTTTGTAAGACTTGTTCGCCTTTTGTTTGGGATAAGAAATATAATTATTAAATAATTAACATTGTTTTGTTAAGTTAACTAAGTAAACATGTTTTGGCGAAAATTATAATTATATTTGAAGTTTCTTTATTTACTGTAAACAAAACAAATACTCGAATATTTTTATTAAGTAATCTGGCAAATTAATTGCCTCAAAGCATTTATTTTGCCATTGTACTAAACTTAAATAATGTGTATAAGAACATAATTTTTCATGAATTTATAACCACTGTTGTAGCTTTAAAGAAAATTTCCTTTCCAGAATAATAAATCTTCAAGTTTAACATGTTATTTAAACTTGACGGACTAATAAAAGTATGTCTAATCAAGTATTAAACGCAATAACAACTTCCCGGTCACATCGTTTAAGTATAACCCGGCCGGATAAAATTGTATACGCGTTTAAAATTCATGGAATATTTTCAGCGGCTCTCAAATTATTCGGTTAATACTACGGCATCCTGAAGGTGTAATAGTAAAGAGTTCAGTACGGTTGTGAACGTCGGGGAGGGTGCACGTCTCGCTCCAATTTTTCCTTGAATAATTTACGATCGGAACAAAACTTTTTCGTGGTGTGTTTAGTGTGTTTTTTATTTTGGATTTAACTTTTATTCTGTGAAGTGGGATATTTGTGTTCAGTGCAGTTGGTAAGTTTATTTTTAAGTAAAGTTAAATATAATTTAATCAATTTTTTTCGTTTTAGATTTCTGTTTGCTACTTTAGTAAATAAATACTTTGTAAAATAACTGACAGCTTTTAAATGTGATTATTATAATCATAATTAATTTATGGGTCACTTGCAACCTTTTCTTAAATAATTCGTAAAGCTCTACCGTCTGGTAGAGCTTAAGCCGAATAGTTATAATTTTTACACTTTTCAATTAATTACAATAAAAACATTTTATAACGTAATATCTTACTTACCTAGAAGCTGTATTTTTATTTCGTTACAAATTACAAAGATACTGTCTCTAAATAGTCTCTATCTAGAAAAATAAAAAAAAGAGACAACATAACATTTGACTGACCGGTTGGCTTGGTTGGCAGTGACCCTGCCTTCCAAGCCAGAGGTCGTGGGTTCGATTCCCACCCGGGGCAAATATTTGTGAGATGAACATAGATGTTTACTCTGTGTCTGGGTGTTAATTATCTATATAAGTATTTATTTAAAATATATATGTATGTTTATCAGCCATCTGGTTTCCATAACACAGGCGAAGCTTAGTATGGGATCAGATCGTGCCGTGTGTGAAAATTGTCCTGAAATATTTATTTATTTATTTATTATAACATAAAAGTAACTGCTTTTAATGAAGTTTTTAATTAATAAACTCATCATCATCATCATCATCATCATCATTTGTAAAATTTTGAGTGGAGCAGATTGTTCTTCAATTGTAGCATATACTTTATAAGTAGATTCAGGCTTAAGCGGAAATAGACCTTTTCTTCTTTACTCTTTCTGATCAGTAACACAATTTGAATTTATTTGTTTTGTTATACAATATGATTATTGTTTTTATTTTGGATAATACATGTCTCACTATCAGCATATTAATTTTTTTTTCTGCCCAGTTTAAAATTAAAATACAAGTGAAATAAGCGCAGCGGCGTCATGAAACAATTTAAGATTGATACTATTTGGAATAAATTCATGAAATAATTTGATGAAAATTTTCTTAGAGTGTGTTAATTACAGCGAAATTCGTTTACCTACTGATTCTTATTGATATCGATTGAAAAACTATTTCAAACTACGTGAACCAATTATCACTACATAGTATAAAACAAAGTCGCTTTCTCTGTCCCTATGTCCCTTTGTATGCTTAAATCTTTAAAACTACGCAACGGATTTTGACGCGGTTTTTTTTAATAGATAGAGTGATTCGAGAGGGAGGTTTTAGTATATAATTTATTAGGTTTTAGACAAAGCGGGCGAAAAGCTAGTCATTTATAAATGAACAATTTAAAATAAAAATAGTAATCTAATTTCTAAGCAAAAATGTAATGTAAAACGTGTTATTGTAGTAATGAATAATTTTATCCTAACATCATGTAATATTGCTATAAAATAATTTACTCCATACGATTTTATTTACCTCTGATTGCGCCTAAGTGATTTTCAATTGTGCATACTTAATAATAATTGCACTAACCTAAATTATATGTAGCAAACAAATTGTTCCTCGAAGTCATAATGTGGGGCGGTATTAAATTCTATATTGACTTATAAGCAAATGAACTTTGAATTCACATAAGCCTACTTTGGCTGTGATTTCAGCTACTCTATAGAATAGACAGTTTATGATACACTAGCTTTTCGTCCGCGTTTTCGCCCGCGTTTTCAAAGGAAAACCCGCATAGTTCCCGTTCCCGTGGGATTTCCGGGATAAAACCTATCCTATGTGTTAATCCAAGTTACCCTCTATATGTGTGCTAAATTTCATTATAATCGGTTCAGTAGTTTATGCGTGAAAACCATACATACATACATACAAACCTTTCCTCTTTATAATATTAGTATAGATATCAGGGAGATATTATGTACATTGTACATGCATAAAACTCAAACTCAAACTCAAAAACTCAAACTCTTTCCGATTCGGTGGTAAATGTTAAAAATATGTTATGACGATTCAAAAGTGCTTCTAGAAGTCTAATTGAATGAATAAATGTTTGAGTTTGAGTTTAAATATTTGAGTTCATATACCGTAGTACGTATTATCTGTCTATACATTTAAAAGTGACGTTTGTTACACCCATGTTACACCTCTTATAACTCACACTAATTTTAATTCGTTCCACGGTGGAACGAATTAAAATTATTTTCAGATTGTTGGGTTCATCTTCGCTTCGATTAGGAAAATATAGAGGTGTAAACGCTAGCTTATTAATAAACGTCCTAAAAGCACGAATCATATAAGAGTTAACCGCAGTCAAATCGGTTAAGCCATTTCTGAGATTAGCTCTCACGAATTGATAATATCTTATCTATACTTAATATAATATTATAAAGCTGAAGAGTTTGTTTGTTTGTTTTTTACGCGCTAATTTCAGGAACTACTGGTCCGATTTGAAAAATTCTTTACCCATTTTACCCTTTAATTAGCCCATTTACCGAGGAAGGCTATAGTTTATATATCATCACGCTAAGACCAACAGGAGCGGACCAATGCGGGTGAAACCGCGGAGCATAGCTAGTATATGATATGAGAATTGTGTTAAAAAATTTGTTTTATAATAATGTGTTCCATGAACAAAAGTCGACCACCACATTTTAAATACAGCTTAGATAAAATTGTCGTTCAGTTAATTACTGTTAATTTTAACTGTTGAGTTATAAACTTTATAACTGTAATATTTTAATTTATTTCCAGATTTCCAAGTAATTTCACTATAGCTGAAAAAATAACATAAAAACATTAATAAACACATTCAATCCTCGAAATAATTTCTAAGGAGTGTTTCTTAAGCTAATAATTATTCAGATAGCGTACAAAATGGCCAAGGATTTTAATTAAATTTTTTCGCTTCCTCTAATTATAGGACGAATAAGTCAGAACCGCTGGCTGAATGCTCCATAAATGTGTTACGTTTTTATTTTTTTTTTGTTATTGATATTGTTCCAATTCCCGTGTAATTTATCTTGACCTAGAATATTAATTAGTGATTGAAGTAGTTAAATTTGTACAAACTTTTGACAGATTTTTGGCTTTTGGATAACATAAAAAGCGGCTAAGATAAGCCTGTAGTACTTATACGCAGAACTATGAAATATTATTACGTATTGTAAAAAAAAGCTCGCCCAAAACAGAACATCATCGTAGTCTTGTTCATGAGGGTTGTAAGGCACACGATCGCAGTTGGTTCGATGCTCTGCGCGATCGTCGGACTAGTTTAAATAATTTATCACCAGTCACATCATCATCATATAAGTGCAGGAGTTGTGGGCGCTCTGGTCGCTCCAGAATCGGGCTCTTCAGCCATGAACGACGCTGCCCTAAATTATAACAATAATAAAATAACTCATATTACAATTAATTAAAATAACTTAGTTATACTAAATTGCTGCATTAATAGAATTTTAACTTCGAAATTAAAAATAATGTAACTGCATATATAATCTACCATAGATTAAATAGGCCAACGACGACGACGATTTTAAACCTAATAAAACAAAGCTTGCCTTTTATTTTAAAACATTCTTTAAACATTAACACATAACTGTAAACATCAAACTTCTAACAAGAGCAAATTTATTTGATCATCTAAGAATCTAGAGTCAAGACATTAGCCAAAAATTATTGTTTTAAATTTTTTAAAGAATCTTTTGTTTAAATATATATTGACTTTTACTGTAGGTTTAAAGTAACAAAAGGGCCACCCATTGGATAAATAAAAACATTCTCTTGTTCTAAATATAAAGCCATAGAGCTGAATAATCGATTTTGTTTATTTACTTGCGACTCCATTCCACATTGTTCTGTAAACGAACTGTATTTTGAAAGTTCAGTTTAATTAAGCTTCAAACAAATATGTGCATTAAATTACTGATGCTGGAGCCAACGATTGGATTAGAATATTAACAAATTTTAATTAGGCCACTATTTGCTCATTTAACTATTGTTTGGCTGAATGCAATACATTTTGATGATACGCACAATATATGCGAAAATTCCTAATTAATTATATTACTATAATTATAAGCTACTTTAAATGATGTTAACAACAACGGTTTTACTAATTAAATATTTTTGAAGTGAAAACTTCTTTAGCGGCGTTGGGTATAAAATCTTAAACTCACGTGGCCTGATCGAAAAAGCGTAAGACGGATTTTTTTTTTTTAGCCCTTATATTCCACGCGTAAGACGGATACCATTCCAAAATATCAAACATGCTGAACGTTAATAATCAAGTTTTCACTTCTGCCGGCACTCCCGGAGTGCAACCCGTCTTTTTTTTTTTATTAGCGGTCCGCCCCGGTTTCGCCCGTGGTACATATTTACGTTTTCTCTACATAAGAACCATCCTCGTACTTCGAGGAATATAATAAAAAAAAATTATCGAAATCGGCCCATCCGTTCAGGCGTGATGCTGTGACCAAGGAAAACGGGTTTAATTTTATATATATAGATTATTTAAATAAACAATCTTAAAGGATCGAATCTAGCTTTGTTATATCCACTCCTATACAGATTTGTAATCATTCTCGTCAACAGAATATCGTCAAAGAAATATTAAAACGAAAACTTTGTAAACAAATGACAAAAAAATAAAAGAAACGCATGTACGGTTGTAACATGCGCCTTTGTCTCAAAAAGATATACAAGTTTGAAAAATTAACGATGTATGTTTTTAAAAATTGTTAAAATATGGGATGCATTTATCAGATATCTGTAATGCCATTTAAACATTTTTTCTCAATGAGAGATAATCAATATAAAATAAGGTCAAGTTGCTAAATTCAGTAATAGAGTAATAGGATATTAGGTACTGAAAAATTGTCCCAGAGTAATTATGTGTGTTTAAAATATTATGTACTAGCTTTCCGCCCGCGGCTTTGCCCGCGTTTTCAAAGAAAAACCCGCATTGTACCCGTTCCCGTGGGACTTCCGGGATAAAACCTATCCTATGTGTTAATCCAAGTTACCCTCTATATGTGTGCTAAATTTCATTGTAATCGGTTCAGTAGTATTTGCGTGAAAGAGTAACAAACACACACACACACACACACACACACACACACACACACACATCCTCACAAACTTTCGCATTTATAATATTAGTAGGATTGGAAATCCATCGATTTTATATAAATTAATTCTGCTTTAGCTATTTCTAAACTCCAAGAATAACCAATTTCATAATAATGTAACAAATTCGTTTAAATTCATCTTTGCACGAGGACTACTTACCTAGATAACCTACGCTTTTGCTTCAAACCAGTTTCTTAGAAGAAAATATATTATGAAACTTACTCAAGTTTAAAAAAAAAACGACAAAAACCTTCTATGTTTTTTAATGCTGTTAACAGCATCTCTTCTGAGCTTTCTTTCCTCCTGTAATAGTGTGAAGTCCCGTATACTCTTGTGGGGTATTATACCTACATATTATGTTTTTCTGATTCAAAAATTTTAAGTGTAACATCTCTCTGTTCTTTCCTTTTTTTCATACACACATGGAACATAATAGGTTCTATGTAATATATAATTCTCAACAAAGACGTAGGGTATAATATATTTTCAAGAGAAAAATAAAATATATAGCGTTTTATAAAACATTATCGTAGCAAATATAATATTTCATCTAGTATTTTCATATTTAATAGAACAGTTATTTTATCATCACAAACAGTTATTTATTTTGTTATTTAATATCATTATCATCCCCACGACTAACTACACAACAATCGAAAATTAATATAGTAGCACTTGAAAAACCAATAAACAATACCAAAAACAGCATTCCCAAAATGTAAAACTGATTATTATTGAAGTGAAACTTTAGACGTGTTGAGGGTAAAATTTCAAGGTCGCGTCATGGCAATACCGTCACGTCATAGAGCAAGGCGACTATTTTGTTATCTTTGAATCTGTCAAAGAAGTTTCATTTCTGACACGTGTGCTCGGCACATCCACTCTTTTTTATATAAACAAATACCTACGCAACATTTTTCTCTTCCATATATTAAAATCGCCAGCCGTTGATTGGTCCGATATATTTCAATTCAATTAACATTACCGAATACGTTTATTCAATTAATTTTTGCCGTATTCAATGACCGGTTCATTTGAAGCTCTCAGTCTCAATAACTATTGTGTTTCACCGCTAAATACAATTATCAGGTTTTAAATATCATTGTCACGAATAAAAATACATTTTGGTATCTCTATCAATGATATTATAAAAAAGAGCGTGCGTGCCGAGCACACGTGTCAGAAGTGAAACTTTTTTGGCAAGATTAAAAAAAAAAAAACAAACACGTCGCATTACTCCATGACTTGACGATATTGCTATGACGCAGCCTTAAAATTTTGCTCTCAACGCGCCTTAAGAAGTTTCTCTTAAGAAAGGTGTAGAAAAGGTTGAAACACATGAGTCGATCTTCAAGAACGACATACTAACGCACACACGATAAGACAAAGTAAGATGGCATGATTCAATTATCGTGCGCGAAAAACTGAAGTAAAATGTCGCTTATTAGAAGCTAATTACCCATATTTCGACGTGTCACGTGGTGACACTCACGGAGCGCTGATAACCTATTTTTTACTTATGATATCATTTCTCTATGAACAAAGCTTGATCCTTCATAGGAAGTTTTTATGGTACATATATGATGTGATCTATTATGTTAAATAACTTAATATGTATCTTAATGTTATTGTGGTAAAGCAAGCTTATAACTTTGAAAGTTGTCTTCAAAGTTATTTCGTATCTATCTGTATACATCTGTGTGGCGGTTAGTGGAATTGTAGATCCAAAATAAAAATCATACACCTATCAATCTACCTATATAAAAGTGTTTCAAGAAGAAGTCTAATCGAATAAATGTCTGAGTTTGAGTTTGAGTTCCCGCTCACACTCTCACCCCACATTGCTTCCTCAGTATTCAATACGATGCAAATAGCGAGTCGCTGTCAGCGCGTGATAGCGAATATTAACATAGTATATCGTATAAGCATTAAGCAGGCTGCAGGCTTCAAACAATCGGTTATTTTGTTAATTTGTTTTGCGATTGGAATTGGTTAATGTTTTAATACATTTTTAATAGTGTTGAATACATTTTTAGTTTGTTGTCGATTGAGTCATTATCGAGTTAATATTTGAGCTCTACTGTTTAAATATTGGATAAATACTAAATAGTTTTGTGTTTTTGTTATATATTTATTTGATAAAAGCAATAAAGTTTTGAAGTGAAACTTCTTTAGCCTCGTTGAGAGTAAAATTTCAATTTCATGGCAATACCGTCACATCATGGAGTAATTCGACGATTTTGCTATCAATGAATCTTGCCAAAGAAGTTTCACTTCTGACACGTGTGCTCAGCACACGCTCTTTTTCAACGTTCTGTTTTATTAATCCTTGTTTATTTAAAGATGAATATTAAAGGATGTTAGTATTTATAGAAACAACCTAATAGGTATTATCTAAATATGGAGTATAATACCAAAGATTTGTAAATACAATTATTTACTACAACTACCAGGGTTTTTAATACATTCATAATTCATCCCAGACGGTGTATTAATCCAGGGGTAATCCATACCTATAATGTTGATTTCCCCCTGGCCATTCTGAATGACGAGAAATCATGTCTGTCCTATTGTTTTTATCCTGCAATATGTAGCTGTGTGACAGTTGATAGATTACGATACTTTCTAGCTTCTCATAAGCTCGATTCTGCTATAGAAGTATTATGGTATATACATATGTATACTATCATCTATATACGTATATAACAGAAAGTCATGTTAGTTATTACTGAAGAACAACTGTACGGATTTTAATGAATTTTGGTTTGATGGATATGCCTTGTCTAGGATTAGAATAATAACTTCGAAAATTTCCAAAAAGTCAAAGAGAGCATATTATGTGAGCATCTAAAATTGTAAAGGGTTTCTTACTTTTATATGTTTGTCTTAATCTTACGAAATAATGATCAGATCTTGAAAATTATTTCACGTAAATTCTTAGGCTTAAATTCTTTCGGGTTAATCCAAGCGAAGCCGGGGCAAGCGGCTAGTAATATGCACGTGTGTGTTTATTGATTGAAATAAGATATATTATGTTCATTAATGTTTTGTATATTACGTCGATCATTGTCAGCTTGTATCGGAATTACTAGGAAAATCCGTTATGATATTTTAACGTGATAACGTTTTTAAAATCGTTTTAGTCGGGTGACATGTTCAGAAACTTGTGTCACACCAAAACCTCACGAGCACGATCGCAGGTATAACGAGAGAGAGACGGACCGATCTCCCGTCTCATCTCGAGCGCTGCCACCAATAAGACGTTATCACGTAAACATCTCGATCGTAAACCTACTTTACAAACAACCAATTTTTTATACAGTTATTTCATTGTTTCTAGAAGACTTAAAAGCGTTGAATATATGTGTTTAACTAGCTGCGCTCCGCGGTTTCACCCGCGTGTCCGGTCCTGTTGGTCTCAGCGTGATGATACCTGTAGCCTTATAGGCTGTCTAACACCGAAATAATTTTTCAAATCGGACTAGTAGTTCTTGAGATTAGCGCGTGCAAACAAACAAACAAACTTTTCAGATTTATAATATAAGTATAGAATAATTTATTAATTTTTATAAATACCAATTTAAAGTGATATTTAAATACTTTGATACTGTTATTTAGTTCATATGCTTAACATATGGTAGAGAATAATTGGAATTAAATTATGTAACGTTTTTTATTTTTGGCTTGGTGATTAACATATTGTAACATATAATAAAAGAAACTCTTAGCGTTTAAATTACTCTTGTACATTATATAAAGAAATCTAATTAATCTTCCAATAATTTTCATAAAAATATATTGCAATCCGCCAGCACTATGGCAAAACCCAGCCCACCTCGATTCAATACAATGCAAATAACGGCCTCTGTCAGTCCGTGATAGTCCGCATTAACATATATTTGCCGCGCGTGTTCGTGCGATACCCGGCGGACGCAAAAATTCATGACTACACTATTATTTTTAATGTGCGGCGCGAGATAAAATTTTAACGTTACTGTTGCGTTAAAAATTTTTAGCACGTGTCAAAATTTATATGTATTTTTTTTTCTGTGAAATATATTTTATTAACTGATACTGACAGTTAGGATTAGTGGGTAATTTTCGTGAGATAAGTCTGGGCTAGTTTGTTGATAAACCTTCTTTTAAAATTTCATATGTGATAAGTGATGAATGATGATGATGATGTATCAGTTATACACTTAGCATAAAGTAACGGATGGAAATAATTATCTTCTCAATTTTATTTAAAAAAGGGCGCATTTTTTTGAGTATTATATCTTTTATTTAATTGTAATGTTTGGTTTTACAATAAGCTCTTATTACTTTAAATGATGTTTACGCAAACGAAATAGCAAAGTATCTTACACACAATCAGTAATAACGTAATACAGATTTCCCGTATCACAAGGTTGTAGCGCTACGCCTACGTCGTAGCTCTGTTCCGTAGCCAGCCTACGAGATATACGTAGCGTTATAATATTATCATAATATTTTGTCGTCTTCTGCTTCGCAAATCGGGATTATAACAAGTCGTTAATTGACAACTTAATAATTAAATGTATTTTAACATTTTTAACTTAATTAAAATATTGTTTTTTAGTGCACAAGCCGCTATTTGTATTGTGTACATAAAAAGATACAGTGCAAAACAAAAACGCTTGTAAATAAAGCTTCTCTAGTGAAACATAAAAGCGTAGTAGTAGTTAGATAACTCAATTCGCGGAAAGGCTTTTTCTGCAGATTGTTTTCATTTTAATCTAGCTCCGAGTTTATACGTTTTTGTTCACAAGCACTTAAGTAATTAGTTGGAACGTAAGGCGAGTAATAAAGTTTCTTAATAAAAATTTTGTGTTGCATCCATCTGACGTTTAGTTTTATTTTCTCTCAGGGTTCATTTTTCTATAGTTCTAATTAGTAGAAGTTAATGAAAATATGTAATATCAATTTTTAACAATACGTAAATGTTTAAAGAAATGTGTAAAATTGTTTGTCTAAATTAAAATACGGGCGTAAAATAATTGCTTCAGCGTAAAATCTATAAATAGGTACATACTATCCCAATACTATCCTAACTATTACCTTTAAAGATGAATAAGAAAAATAGTATTCTTCTTCATAATATGACATGTGTTTATTTCAATTATATGGGATATTTTAAACAACGTTGATAGATATAGAGACGACCTAAGAATAAAAAAAACCGCATTAAAAGCGATATACCTACTATGAATAGATACCTACCTCCTACAAATATTGTAATTATAACACTAAAAAATAGATACCTTTAAAACAGTTAAAGTAGCTTTCAATAAAATTTCATTTAGATTTTTTGTTCGTGTTTTTTATCATATTTTTATAAAATATTTTAATTGAATAACAAATAAACAATACAATTTTAAACTACTTGATAAATAAAAATAGGTACGAAAAACCTGTTTAAAACAAATATGCAAATATTATTTTTTATAAATATGTGCATTTGGCATCCCAAAATTTAAAAATTTTATCGTGATATTATTTTTGAATTAAATTCCGATTTTTGTTTCAGGTAACTCGATAACATGGATGGACACTAGTGACATTTGGCGCCAATGTGAACAAGATGGCGCATATTTTTGGCGGCAAATTGATGGTGTTGCTACTTCTCACATTCAAATGTTCTTGTTTACGAACTAGAGCGCTAACAAATGAAGATTCAGGTATTTTATGTTTGATGGAAATAAATATGTTTAATATTATTATTTTTCTTTTGTTTTATTTATGTAAGTTGCTTTAAACGATATCAATTCTCATAGAAGTCACATGTTGTTGTAGAAATTAATTGATTTTAATGAACTTATGTTTTGTATTTCCTTCAGTTTAATTGCATTTCAAATCACGCGCGGTTTAAATCACGAGCCATGAATAAGTAAAACTTAATTAATGTTCAGGTAATTTAATATTATTGAAACGAACCGTCGCCATTGTTGAAGTTTATATGAAATGGATTTTTATGGATTTATGATGAAGATACGGTATTCAAATGGAAAATAAAATAAGCAGTAAAATGAAATTGCCCTGTGTTGCCAGTTCTGATAGTGGCCACGGGAGGTTTGGTAAATATTTATAAGTCTTGAATGTTTTTATAGTCGTGTAAAGTTTATCATAAGAAACGATCATTTCATATAATATAATCTGTACTTGTATACTGACAATATAGAGCTGAATATTTTGTTTGGACACGCTAATCTCAGAAACTACTAGACCAATTTCAAAATAATTTGGATTGCATGTGATCCCTGAGTGCTAATAGTGAAATAGGCTATATAATCAATCACCGGAAGAAGCCGGGGTAGGCTAGGTATGATATAAAATGATCAGCTATCTGTGACGCAACAAGGCACACATACAATAATTCTAGTTCTCTAAGTTTCCTTTTATTAGCATCGTGTCAGAAATTAATTTAGCATAAAGTAGTTCGACAAAACCCCGCCCAAATTTTATAACCAGACATAGCTGCCGATAAAAAAGCATTTGACGGACCGTCTCGTAAAATATATAGAAGTAGGACAATGGGGAGAAACTGACCTAACCTAACCTATTAGGTATCCGTTTAAAACGGCGGAACGAAAAATCTTTTTTCGCAGCAAATGAGGTGTGAAATCACTCGGGATTCGAGCGTAGTCCCCGTATTGGGATAGCCTGTTTTATTCGGCTCAATAAATTGTGCAAGATAAAGGTGGAATCGAGTTTTATGAATTTACTATTTCATGCAATAATAAACAATGGACGCTTATCGACTTACGTGGTCATACCGGTCGCGGTGCCGTAAACTGCTAAGGATTATTATCTTGTATGCACAATGCTGAACTAAAATTTTATTTAATATCAAATCGTTATGCAACATTATTCGACTGACCTTAGTTGGTTAGTTGGTAGTGACCCTGCCATCCAAGCCAGAGGTCGTGGGTTCGATTCCCACCCAGGGCAAATATTTGTGTGATGAACATAGATGTTTGCTCTGTGTCTGGGTGTTAATTATCTATACAAGTATTTATTTAAAATTATATAGTTTATCAGCCATCTGGTTTCCATAACACAAGCGAAAGCTTAGTATGGGATCTGATCGTGCGTGTGTGAAAAATTGTCCTGATTATTTATTTATATCAACTGTGTGCGTATGTCAAGAAATGTCTTTCCTTATAGGTATAGTACAAATAGAGTCGCGATAAATAAAAGGCAAATATTTCTCTTCAGTATTTATTAAATAGTTATTAACTAGCTTGTCTGGTGGAGACCGCTTGTAGTGATAAGACCGCCTAACACAAAAAAATCCACGGGAACGAGGGCGAAGCTGCGGCAAGTATTGAAAATTACAAATGATTTATTACTTGCAACTTTAACGTGGTCGTCGTTTTTGTGAATACATCCTGCCTTATAACTCATATGAAGCCGAAAGAAATTTACCTGAAAAAAGAAATATACCAGAAGGGTTTTAGCACGGCAATCTAATAAATACACCCTCGCATAACTTTTATTGAATTAGTATTACCGAAATAAAGCAGCCCACCAACTGTTTTGTACACGGAATGGTCAGGAACGAATAAAAATGTTTCCATGAATCATATATGTAGTAAAAATGTATGTGATCGAATTATTAGGATAAAATCGTGTTTACGTTGTTTCTAAATATATTTTATGATGTACTACTATGTCTTTTATATCTTCTGCTTTCTATAGGACTTAGAATAATATTTAAGAAAACGTATTTTTAAATATTGATAAAAGTAAAGTTACTTTTTCTTCTTGTCCTACTCCAATAGCGAGCAATTCTTTCAATGTTCAATGAAATAAAAGAATCTGAAGTTCGTTTTAAAAATATATCTACTATTGCTTTTATTATGCTAAAAGTATATTTCAACTACCGGGTTAATGTTCCACAGCTATGCACTATTCATACCAAAGAATTTAATGGTTAAGTCAATTTGCTTCAGAACCCATACTACATGACGTAATCAGCAAATACTGAGAATGCTTTACATAGGGGCCGCACCTGCAAAATATAGATATGATATCTAGGAATAACTTATTAATTATTATTGAAGTGAAACAGTGAAAGTGGTCGCATCATGGCAATACTGTCAAGTCATGGAGTAAGGCGACAATTTTGGTATCTTTGAATCTTGCCAAAGAAGTTTCACTTCTGACACGTATACTCGGCTCGGCACACACGCTCTTTTTTGACCCCATATCTCATATCTCTAGATGTATAAATATATAATAACTCATTAGTGAATACCATATTAACTAACTTCTTTAGTAGTTGGAATTAAACCCGCTCAGGAGGTAGTGCAATAATTTAAATTAATTAATCAAATTGCTAGTTACTGTGTCGAAAATTTCTTAAAAAATAATATTTTTTCCATTAACTATTAAAAGGAAATTGTAGCGCATTATGTATCTCTTTACCCCTAACATCGAACAGAAACACAAATATAACGTTGTATTCTACAAAAATCTGGTAAATACCCGCAGAATCGGTAAGCAATGTGTTCCAATGTGTTCCAATATATTCCAATGCGTTCCAATGCTTATACGAACGGTGGATTATTAGAAAAATATTCAAATAAAAAACACTCCGCTGTGAATAGTAATAGACGACCTTGCGACTAAGTTTTTTGCAAGTTTTAAATCGATGTAGCTTTATCGAGTCCATTTACATGTTACAAAGAGATTCTGGAAAGTTCTATGTATTTTGTTAGAGTTGTGTTTGTGTAATTGGATTTGGGAATTATTTCGATTTTTTTATTATTGAATTTAAGACGCTAATCATATTTTATTTAATAAATGTTGTTAGAGAAAATATATTAATATAACTCAAAAACTCTACTTATATAATATGCAAATTCTTACGTTACTATTATAAAAAACTGAAACCTTTTATCTTTCTTTCTTAAACCCGTCTATTCTATGTTTCATATCACAGTTTCATATTATGTATATTGCATTCAATGTACTTTATATACTATTATATACTATTATGTCAGATTTTAATTTAAGTTTTGCCGAATCCGATATTGTTATGGCTAGTCAAAGGCTTTTTTAACGTATCCTTTATCCTGACTTTTATGCGTTTTCAATTTCGCAAAAATAAACCGTATTTATCGTATCCAGCCGAGTTCTATATCTATGCAGATCAGAAGCGACTTAGGGTGCTCACTTCAAAAATCCTAGTTCATTTTTCAGTGTGGAAAGAAGTTTGGGGCTAAAAGCCAGTCGGGGATCTTTCTAAGCGCATTTCGCCTCTCCGATCAAATTTGCGAAGCACGAATATTCAATCAAGTTGAACGGTAAATGTCAACAGTTGTATATTTTTAAGCGGCATTTTATGGGTTAATATTTTGAAAGATGTAATCGTGCCTTACTGTGCATTTGTGTATGTCCATCATCCATATTTTATTTATAATATAATAAATATGAAAGTGTGTTTGATTGTTTGTTACGTTTCTTTCTCGTCGCAACAGAGCGATTTTATGGTATTATTTTTGTATATGCACATGTGTTCGGACACTAGAGCGATAAGCGATTAAAGCCGCGGGTAACAGCTAGTCTATATTTGTCAATGGTATCCGGATTGAATGTCATGGGTTGTGAATGTTGTTTCAGGTCACCTGCATTGAAGATAGTATGCGAAAACCGTTCAATAGTTTTTGTAAGGTTGAACAATAAATGAAGAGGTACATTGTTTATAGTTTTTTGTGAAATTGGAGTGAAATTATAAGAGAAATGATTTTATAAAAACGTAGGTGTGTAATCAAATAGTTCTTAAGTGTTACCATCTGTTTTCTGTTTGTAAACCGATCCCAATAAACTACTGCACGAAATGTGATACTTATTTCACAATCGTATTACCGGACTTGAAACTTTAAATCATGTATTATTTTTACCAAAAGCCAATTTGTGGATGGATAAACTTTTCGAGTGCAGTCGGGGCGTGTCGTTTGTGTGACATAAAATCGATCTGTTTCCAGGAGGTCTTTTGTAGCTATTTCTTATGAATCTACTGATAGTTGAGTGAATTCCTGAATAGAAGAGCTAGCAAGAAACCTGATAGCTCAATCGCTATGAATATAATACTGAGTTAAATATAAAATTGATATATAATAACATATTTATTGGCTGTCTACATGTTCGGTGAAGTTTCAAAGGATCTTCTTTCCGTGAACTCATTAATAGCATGTATGTATTTATAAAAGGCTAATGAAAAGGGTGTTAATCTTTGGTTAAAATGGAATTCCAGTAATTTTTACATAAAAAGACAAGAAAATCATTTGATATACTTACTCCTGTCATATGCGTCAGCAATATATTTTTCTCGTAGTTTGTAGATTGTCTGAAGAGAGCAGGGATATCCACGGGAAGGCATTTGACGTACGGTTAGAGTAATTTCATGGTATCCAAGAGATAGTAAAAGAAATAGAGGCAGACAAAGCAAAAGATGGGAAGATGAATTTAAGAAAATAGCCGGTCCTATATGGACCCGCTTAGCAAAAGACAGAAATACATGGAAATCTTTAGAGGAGGCCTTTGTCGACAGATCAACTGTTCCATATAAACATCCTGTTGCCGATAGTGTAAATAAAAATTAGAATATGTAGAATTAACTTAGTTTTAAGAAATTGGCATGTAATATTTTAAGAAAAGTAACAGCAACTATTTATTGTTTATTTTTTTTTATTAGAGTAATCTAGAACTTTTCTGTTGATAAAGAAACAATGATATTCAATACCACTATAAAGTTAATAGTGGGCCGGTCATATGTGCCGCAGAACGGACAACCGCTGGGGCACACATGTCTTAGAGTGGAGACCGCGACTCGGCAAACGTAGCGTAGGACGCCCTGCTACACGGTGGAGTGACGACGTCCGCAAGGTTGCTGGCCACAACTGGCGGCAAAGAGCCAACGACCGGGCTCAGTGGCATGCATTAGGAGAGGCCTACGTCCAGCAGTGGACATCGAAAGTCTATTAACTTTATTTTGTATTGAATAGGACCGTAACAATAGTTTTATTTAAAGGCTTTGCTACGAAAGTCTATACCTATAAACTTTTTTCTTTTAGGCTTAGCTGGATATTTAAATTTTTACAAAGGGTGAAACGAAACTTAGAATTTATTTATAGTCCTACACATTTTTGTCGATCCTGTTGGTTCTTCTTATTCCCTAATACAATCTAAAATTGGCATTCACGCATATTTATTTGTAAATATATTCGATGAGTAACAATTGAATTGAATATACATTTCAAATTAAATTGGAGTATGGAACCTTTTAACAACAAAAATCTTAGATAGTTTGTGTGAATTGACGACCTTGTTTTAGTGTAATGAATGCCCATAATACATACCCTTTTAAAAAGCAAACCCTTTACTGAAAACCCTTACTATCATACTATCAAGGGCAATAAAAACTGTCAAGTATATTATTTGCTAAAGCTCTATTAGACTACAGGCCCATGTTGAACAAATTATGGGTCATTTGAACCACCAGGTTACCTATCTAGAACGGCATCTGTGTCATACTATTTCTATACTGCTTTTAATCCATTATTCCGCAACGCCGTACAAAAATCATGGATACAAGGGGAAAAAATCTCTACCTGTACCTTCGAATTCTCATCTGCACTCAGGTGGAGAGCTTACAAGTGACAGCATAGTGCTGAATCTTATTATTTTATGCTCTTATATCGTTCTAGATAGGTCACCTGGTGGTTCAAATGACCCATAATTTTTTTCAACATGGGCCTGTAGTCTATATGCAATCTCGACTGTTTACCATGATGTTTTAAAGCAGTAATGTTGGGAAAATTACGATTCCACACAAGTAGCTAACGCGTGAGCGTAGAAACGAGCGGTCATGGGTTCAATTCCCGGTGGAGACAAAAAAATGTCTCGGTCTGGCAGGACAAAGAAGGCTGATCACTTACTTGTCCTTAAGGAAATTGATCAGTGAAACAGATGCATAATTCATCTGCCTAACCTAACTAAGGGATACGGGACACCACTTTATTCTTCGTTATATCTATTGGTTAATAGTTAGGGCACTTATCTATACTGCATCACCATGTCTGTAAATTATGCAATTTGCTAAACCACTATCCAATCCTGAAGTCATAATGAATGCTATAATCTTGCTATAATCGCCAGCAAACTCTTTCGCAGCAAGCAAAGCTACGGAGACGTCTTTGTCCCTCCACGAAAGTCTTATTACCGAGCCCCGACCTTACAATAAAATTATTCTCTCGCTATTTTGGTTGGGTTAACGACCTCACCTCCAGGCTCCACCAATAATTTATAGCAGTGTATATATCGAAGGCTTTACAAATAAACGTCTATTGACACCTATGAGCTGATATAATTGGAAAAATACCGAAAGCGTATAATTACATATATTTGTTTATGTATTTAAGGCTTGTGATTGAATTATGTTACAATGAATTTCCAAACATTGTTATGGAATGTTCCAGAATTTAAAAGTTTGAAGTGTCTGCTAACCCGTATTTGGCTATGTGGTGGATCTTAGCCGATTTAGGCCTTGTAGGCAATGATATAAATTATGTATGTATGTGTATGTGTGTGTGTGTGTGTGATGTTTGAGTGGACGCTTCCGTATTTTTTTTACAAAATCAGCCTTCTTAATAATGTGTTCACTACTATCTCTATGCTTAATAAAATTTTAACATTATAGTTTATAACATAACAAAACAGGGAATAGTGTTTTCGTCTCAAATACTAATAGTACTTGGAACCTTAATTTGCGAGCTCTCGCAATAATAAGGCCTTCATCGTTGTAGTACCGTAGTAATCCACTAAAATTATAACTAAATCACAATTTTCGTAGCTTATCAGCGAAGTAATAGCACGAAGAAAGAAAACAATAAAACTAAGAGGCAATAAAAGATGACAGGTACGTTAAAAAATTTAAAATCTCTTCATTTTCATATCTGTTTATTTGAAATGCAAATACGGACGTGACTTATGGGAGGTGTTCCACACTCGTAATATAATCTTAATACTAGCGTCTCGTGTAGGGCTGTCACTTTCGAGAAAAAAAAAGTCAAATATTTACTAATGGTAAATATTTACTAATATTATAAATGCTAAAATAACTCTGCCTGTCCGTTTGTCTGAAATTGATGCCAAAATTGCTGTACCGATTTATATGAAATTTGGTACAAATTTAGTTTGAGACTCGAGAAAGGATAGTTTTTATCCCGGAAATTCCAAGGAAGAGGAACTATGCGGTTTTTCCTTTGACTACGCGGGTGAAGACGCGGGTGAAAAGTTAGTTAGAATGTAGAACAGTATAAATATACGTAAACGAGCAATAGCGTAAAATATATAAATTATGTAAAAAAAGTTAATATTTGATCTTTAGTCAGCCGTATAATATACAGTAATCTATTTATCTTAAATTTACTTTGTAAAAGTAAATCCTTTTTAAGGTAAATGTAATATTAAAATGAAGCTACAGTAAAGTTACTCAGTTGCTGTCGTAGTATATTTTATAGGTGAATGTAATATAGTATTTGTGAATTTTCTAGTCCATTCAATCTATGAGTTAACATTTTGAAGTACTTTTATTTAACTATATTAAATTTTTATTAGTTTGTTTCTAGTAATTTCCAGTTGTGAGCCAGCCCTAGCCGTGCTGTTTTATGACATTTTACTTAGAATAAAGCAGACGAAATCGCGCACACTTTCCTTTAAAATAAACGTAATTTTTGTTTTATCGCATACGATATACGTCCTCTCTTTCATTTCGCAAAGTTTTATGTGCGGTTTGTTTCTACTCATAGAGATCTAGAGAGATGCCAATCGCTTGCGCTGAGTACGAAACCTGGTGTCTCATTACAAATTTACGCACACAACAGTAAACAAAATAAAAACAATACTTCGCGTTGTGTGCGTGTCATCACACAAAAATTTGAGAGCGACTACTCGTTCGCACACTAGATTGTAAGTGATGTACGTATACAGCACCACTACAGCCGCAAGATATGCGTTTACGATAGGGATTGCTTGTCGATAAAATGAGAAACGTTAAAATTAAAACAATTATTTATAGGCAATACAGTAACTAGGTAGAAATGGACACCTTGATGGTAGCATTCATGGTGATGAAGTCCATAAAGCATTGCCTATTGACTTATTGTAAAGTAAAATAAGTATGAAATAAGTGACTTCTTTTTTTAATCCATGTATAATAATTACTAGGGATGCATCGATACGCCTTTTCGCCGATACGATACCGATACCGATACTCTTGTTATAATATCGGCGATACCGATACCGATACCGATACGCTTATTGTGAATTCAAAAATGAAGGTATAATAAATAAATCACAAGTCGGATTTTTCTTTTATTAATATAAAAAGTAGAGACATAGGTAAATAATTAGGTAATTAAAAATTTTAGTAATTAAAATTAACATTGATAAGATTTTTGTTTAAAAAACAAAGTACATAATCTTAAGTTTTGCGGAGAAAGGCGATTTCGCAAGTCTGTTTGAATAAGACCTACGCTGGAAAATAGTCTCTCAGATGCAACAGAACTCATTTGGAAACTAAAGTACTTCTGCGCAATTTTTTTCAAGTTTGGGTATAAAACGTTATTGCGCCAGAAAACGAATGGATCTGCATCTCTCGATATATTGGGACAACTCAACAACACCCTCACAAGCGCAGGGTTTCCCCGAGCATTGTTCATGCCTCGTTTACAACGGAATAGACGAGACAACACGCTCGTTTGAATACATTTTTAAATTAAAAAGTATCGTTGTATCGGACATAAAAATATCGTTGATACCGATATATCGGCTAACCCGAAGTATCGCCGATATATCGGTATCGGTATCGGATGCACCCCTAATAATTACTATAAAATTATTGCTCGAGTACCTATCAAATAATAATAATACAATCAGATATTAAGCTAATAGTAATACATTATGATATAAAAATAAGGTAATAAGGTAGTAAAAATCCGAATCTTATCGACATGGACACACTCGAGGCGCATCCTTAACTAACGACCGCGAGCAGCGGCCGTACTACAAGATCGAACGCTTTAGTATGTTCATTATACACTGCGGTAATCGAACTCCGCGTTTGAATAGTCACGTACAGAAGAAGCATTGTAAACTATTTACATAAATTATTGTGACTGTCGTTCTGTCACATAATATAAAAGATCAGAAACCAAGAAATCACTCTACGTAATATTGTTTTTGAAATTTTAGTAAGAAAATCGTATAATTTTCAGTACTTACCGATGGTATGTGATTCCATTTGACTTAAAGTTGCTGGTTTCACTTCGGTTTTTACAAACTTTTACGGAACAACACGGCATTGTCAAATAATACCCGGCCGACGGTCGAATGACAACAGCATGTGTTCTTTTTTGGGCATATTGCTGCGACACCGGCCCCGCCCCCTAACCATATCTCCCTTTAGTTTCTGTGATCTGTGTTTCTACTAGATAGTAAGTAACCTTTATAAACTTGTAAATACTGATTAACGAATAAATACTAAAAAAGACGTGTGGCACTCGGGGACTGCCGCGGTAAAGCTATTGCATAGCATGCCTTCAAGCCACACCTCCGAGCCCGTCGGAGTGGGGAGCGTGAGGTTTTTTCGTTACGGAATTTCTCGATTCGGTCCCCGCGCTCAAGGCCAGATAGAAGCTATGCAATAGCTTAAAAATGAATTGTTAGTAACTCTACGGGTATTAATTGTGCGTATGTTGGATATAGGATTAATAGTTCAAATGATTATATGTTATTAAAAAAGAAATAAATGAGAAATTTTTGAATTTAAAATTTTAAAGGATACAAAGAATCGTCCATGAGGCGGGATTCGAACCCGCGTCTTTTTGCCATGCCGGGGCAACACCTAGCCTCTCGGCCGGACAACCGTGATCCTGCATGAACAATCGATTTTCTACTACTATTAAATTCAACATTATGCTTTATTTACAATGAACTTGTATCTTCACTTCTAGCGACAACGAGAAGGGACGTCTACAACGCTGAGTGAAATCTGCATATTGTGATTTTTGTTATGATTTCTATTACTTACAGTACACTAAATAAAACACACTTAATCAAGGCGGCTAGTAGATGTAGATATACCTACACTAATCTATACTTCTATACTAATATTATAAAGCTGAAGATATTGTTTATTTGTTTGAACGCGCTACTCTCGGGAACTACTGCCGTCACTAGCCCATTCATCGAGAAAGACTATAGGCTATAATATATCATCGCTAAGACCAACAGGAGCGGAGCACTGCGGGTAAAACCACGGAGTACAGCTAGTAGAATATACTTCACACACTCAAACTTCCTCATACCTTTTATGGGTAAATAAATCTGTTTGCGGACTTCAAATACGTTCTATCTTTGTCTACATTCACCGCTAATACATTAACTGCGGTATAAATTCAACACAAAATGGCCGACGGCCCTTGAGCTATGCCTAATTCCCGCCTGGACCATTAGTACACACGTTTTTACGTTGTAAAATGTTTAAATATTTACCCGAACCGCTTACGGCCATTACACCTTAATTTGAAACTATTGTGGAGCCGCTCAGTTAAATTTTAGTCCAGTGTTTTGGTTTAGTCACACCCCGGACACTCCATACAAAATTATCGTTTTGACAGTCACACT
>CAJQZM010029852.1:0-16288 GCA_907164665.1 Colias nastes | reverse complement strand
CGGGATAAAAACTATCCTATGTGTTAATCCAAGTTACCCTCTATATGTGTGCTAAATTTCATTGTAATCGGTTCAGTAGTTTTTACGTGAAAGAGTAACAAACATCCATACATCCATACAAACTTTCGCCTTTATAATATTATCAGATCAGATATTAGAATATTAGATATTAGATATTAGATTTAAAATCCCATATATTATATATTATAATAAAAACTAAAAATAAAATGTTGTTTTTTTTTATTTGCTGACCATACACTACTACAAACGCAAAAATTTCTCCAAGCTAATTTACCAGCTAATTTTTTTTGTAAGCTAAGCTAATTTAGTAGGTATGGATAGTGTGACTGTGTGAGACCCATTTGTAAAAAGTCGTCAAATAACGATTTTCGTGGGACTTACCTCCACCATACGGACAACTCAAAGTAATATCTAGGCATGTTTTTTAGTATATACCTATATAATATATTCACAATCTGTATTACATAATAATATTACATATTATAGATTATCTATGAGTACATAAATATAGCTTTTCGAATTTTTGTATGTTTGTATGTATGTCTTAGCATTAGCTAATAATATTATAATTCATAAAAAATATACTATAAATCTTTCTTGATTTTATAGATGTAAAACTATGAATGAAATATTTATATCCATATATGTATACCTAAGATCGTAGCGTCAATACCTACTCAGCCCGCGGAAACATATTATCATATTTATCTACAAATAGGTAGGTAGATTAATTACTACCTATTTGTAGATTCCTATGGTTGTTCCAGTAAAAAACGTAAACAGGTTGTGAATAGTATATACCTATATAATATATAATATATTCAAAATCTGTATTACATAATAATATTACATAATATCTATAAGTACATAAATAATAAATATAGCTTTTCGAATTTTTGTATGTTTGTATGTAGGTATGTCTTAGCTTTAGCTAATAATATTATAATTCATAAAATATATACTATAAATCTTTCTTGATTTTATTGATGTAAAACTATGAATGAAATATTTATATCCATATAACTAGGTACCTATGTAAACCTAAGATCGTCGCGTCAAGCCCGCGGAAACGAATTTACGAAAATAATAGATATCTAAACTCACCTGCATAAAGTTTCTGAAATGAATCAAGTCGTATTTTTTATTAATACATATTAATAAATAATAATAATTATTATTTATTATAAATAATAATTATTTATTATTTATTATAAATAATAATTATTTATTAATATGATTACAATACTAAGTATATTAACTTATCTTCGAAAATTAGTTAGATATCATTTAAATATGAATCTCTTTTAGTTCTCGTTTCTGAAGTTTCAATGTTCTTTTGTTGTTTACCATTTTCAAAAAAACAATATTAAAACAATATTATTAAAAAATCGGCGCGCGGCACAGCAATTTGAGCATGGTCTACTCGTCTCAACGGAGCGATAGCGTCTGATGTATGAAATAGAATTATGTTTGAAGCTCCTAGAACGTGCGATGCAAGATGATTTCTTGCGTAATTAAAAATATAGTAAGCGCCAAAAGTGTTTTATCGTGATTAAACCAAAACTAAAAGTAATTACAAAAAAGTGGTCCTACAAAGTTCTCACAAATGTTTCAATATAATTGTTTATGAAAAAAATAACATAATAGGCATTACCATGTCAAGTAAAAAACGTAAAAGTGTGAAATTTAGAGGTAACTTCGTGAATTTTTTCTATCGAGTCAATTTCAATATTTTATGTTTTTGATCTGACAATATAATCCAAAATATCATCAAGTTTTACATATATTTTATTTTTTATATTTGGTCTTGAATATTACACGTATCAACTACAAGTTGATTGGTGATTTGACTTTATTCGCGTTCTTAAGCTCTATTCTCTCTTACGTTCAAACCCGCTGAAAATCAGTAAATGGACTATTTATTTTTTTTTAAATTCGGGATTAGGCAGGCATTTGACCATCGCTTCGCCTGATGGCCAAGCAACAAGCGTGGTCTAGGATGGAGCATGCTGCCCCTGCCTATTCACTTTTTTTTAACAAGTCCAGATTTGTTTTGAATAGGTATACAGTATCCCTATAATAATTTAATAAGTATACTTCTCTTAAACTAATAGGTTCTTATTAAGCAATAACAATTGCACACTTACATCCAACATAATACAATTATTATCTAATTCAAAGCGAAATAAAAACTATAACTAAAACGCGCAATTAATTGTTCGAACTCATCAAGTTTTTATTACATTTTAAACGATTCGTTAACTGAAGTAGATACTAATACGCCTTAACACGCAGAAACTGTGATTACAATCGTATAAAAGCAATTTGTATTTATTACCTATTGTAAATAGGTAATTAATATTAAGTATTAGTTTAAACTTTTTGTAAGTAGTATTTTTAGTGTTTGATTTTACGTGAGTATTATACATTTAGAAATTAAAGATTTTAACTGATTTTAAACTTGCAAAAGTCGCTCGGGAAAATAATACAATGAATAAATCGCGTTTAAAATCCGTTAAAATCCTTAATTATTTTTGTAAGTAGTTTATGTGTTGCTTCAAAGTTCAAATGATAATAAAAAGTCGTATTAATATATAATTTTGTTTTCTTATAGGTACTAGCTGCTAGCGCCGACTATTCTTAGGTTGAATTGGAGAAACACCTAATCTTTACAATATAATAAATAAAAATATCGCCATTGTCAGCCAGGAATAATGTAACATCACTAAAATCCCACCGCTGCAAGTTTTTTTTAACATGATTGCAGTTGGCGAGGGACGCGGCTCCCACCTCATGATCGCGCATTTCGTCTATTCTTAAAATTTCTCATTTATAAAGCACTAGCGGTACATATTTCGCAATAAAAGGTAGCCTATGTTCTTTCTCAGGGTCTAAAGATTGTCTGTGCCAAATTTCATCAAAATCGGTTGAGAGGTTTAAGCGGGAAAGCGTGACAGACAGACAGACAGAGTTACTTTCGCATTTATAATATTAAGTAGGGATTTGAATGCTATAAAACTAATGTTGAATGATTACAGTTGTTCGAAATGTTTCTCCCTACAAGCAAACTTTCGCATGAACTATATCTCTTTACGATTTGATAAATTTTTTCCTCAAATCAAAAACCTACGGTCTATAATAAGTAGGTATTCCCCCTTTGCTTCCAAGAAAAGGGTTCGATGCTCGACTTGCGCTCAGGGACAACGGGTTTGTAGACTTACAAACTGACTGCAATACTGCATATATGTCTTGTACCTTTTATAACCCTTATAACAATTAACAACTTATATATGAGCACAGATAATATTATAATACTACTAGCTTTCCGCCCGCGGCTTCGCCCGTGTTTTCAAAGAAAAACCGCATAGTTCCCGTTCCCGTAGGATTTTCGGGATAAAACCTATCCTATGTGTTAATCCAAGTTACCCTCTATATGTGTGCTAAATTCCATTGTAATCGGTTCAGTAGTATTTGCGTGAAAGAGTAACTAACATACATACAGAATACAGATACATCATTCCTCACAAGCTTCCGCATTTATAATATTAGTAGGCAGTGTCGGCGTGAGGGCCACTGACACCCCGGGCGAAAATATTGTGGCGCCCACTTGAGGGAAGCAATATCAAGTGCTAGGTTAACCAACTTCAGACCTTGGCGCCCCCCAGAATTTGTCGCCCTGGGCCATTGCCCCCTCTGGCCCCCCCCTAACGCCGGCACTGTTAGTAGGAAAAGGATAGGATAGGATGTAAACGTTTAGTAAGAAAATACATCAACAACAACAATATACAATCATTATACTTACTTATGGGGAATAGCAAGTGACTAATATTGGTTCATTATAGAATACAGATGGAGCGTACTAAAAGTGGATTGTGATTCAAAAAAAATCAAAATTGTTTATTTGGAACAATAAAAACACACATTACAAAAACTTTATGAACGATGGCACCTATAGAAGCTTAAATAAGCTGTGGCACAGGTGCCAACGCCCGCCTCCATGCAGATATTTTTCCAATAAAACTTACTTACTTATAAAATTCTTCTTCAAAATACTATTGCACTTTTATGTTCAATTCAGTTTAAAATTATCTAGTAAACTAGCGCCCTCTAGCGTCTCAATATGGCAACACGGCGTAGAGCGAATGAATTTATTCACAGCATTGCATTGTTAAGTAATTGATCAATAATTATTGAGGCTGGTAACATTGTGTAAAGTATGCTTAATAGGGACACCTGACTGTAATCATTGTTGAGTCATTATGTCATCGATAGATATTGAAATTACTGTTATTTTATACAAAATATTCATATAGACTACTTCCCTGTTGCGTTGCTTGGATTGGAGAAACAAGAACACCTACGTGATATACAATGAATATTCAATAAATCAAACGTCACAGGGATGACTGTTTGTTTGTTTTTCTTATTCAAAATCAAAGACTTTTGAGACAGTTTTCTCTCCTTCTACAAATCGATCTTACTGGCAAGTGGAGAGTAGATGGATTTTCAGGCAAGAAATCGCTATATGGCGACAAGAACGCCAATTGTTTTAATTTATAATTAGGTTAGATTTATAATATTAAGTATTCTAGTCTAGAGCAATTAACTATACCTATGTATGTATTATACCGTGTATTTATGTATTAATAAATAAATAAATCGAGCAATTTTGTAGGCTTTAGACCCAGTTTCACCATGCTCTGTTAGTTAATGTAAGGGGGTGTCCCACCATGACCCGACGGAGTATTATTTTCCTTAACGCGGCGTTATACTTAATTACTGGTATAGAGGCTCGTTAAATTTTTAACGGACAATTAGAAAAAATAATTTGATGTTTTCTTGCCGTCAAGATGGACTCTGCATACAATTTTATTTTTGAAAATGAAGATATGTTGGATAATTTGGATTATATAGTGCGACCGCGACGGCCCAGAATTTATAAAGAACGTCGTCATTATTTCGAAGAATATGATGATGTTGATTTTAGTACAAGATTTCGTTTATCAAAACAATCGGTTAAACTTCTTTATTATTTGAACCTATAATTTTGCACTAATCGAGACAATTTTTTCATTAGATTCAGAACACAATTTATTCCATTATAAACATCTTTCGTTAATTTAGATATTCTTGTAAAACAGACTTACGTCTTGTGTTGATTAAATTAAGCTTTTTCATCCTTTTTCTTTTTATTCGAAATATAATAATTATTTTGGCTAGCACTTACATAACAAATGAGCCATGCACTGTTTTAATTTTCTGGACTTTCTTTGTTTACATAACACGTGGAGTTTATCAAAGGAATGTAAATAAATTTCTTTATAATTCGATCATAATAATTTAATTAGCATAGTCACGGTGAATATCGCATTGCTTTTTATTTGGAAACAGACAAAATATAATACTGGTTTTCTTCCCTTCTGTTCTTACCCGTTTAACCCCCTCAAAGTTTTGTCTTCACTACAAACAATTTTTATTGACTGCATGGGCTCCTATATTTATAAAAAAAATATTTTTAAACACAACATAACAGACTGAGCTATTCTGTGGCTATTCTCCATTTAAATTATTTGCATTTGAACGAATAACTTAATATGTACCTACATCCTACTTAATATTATAAATGCGAAAGTTTGCGAGGATGTGTGTGTGTGTGTGTGTGTGTGTTTGTTACTCTTTCACGCAAATACTACTGTACCGATTACAATGAAATTTAGCACACATATAGAGGGTAACTTGGATTAGCACATAGGATAAGTTTTATCCCGGAAATCCCACGGGAACGGGAACTATGCGGGTTTTTCTTTAAAAACGCGGGCGAAGCCGCGGGCGGAAAGCTAGTATGTATTAATATACAGGATGTCTCAAAAGAAAGTTTATATTTTGTGGATGAATAAAAAAAAAAGTAAGCGGTGTATTGAAAAAATGTTTATTAATTATTAAAGTGCATAATATGGGAATTTATTTCTTAAAAATAATATCGTCTAAATGCAGTCCATTGCGTTCACGGCACTCATTTAATCGAACAGTAAAATTATTTATAACAGCTCAGCAGGTAGACACAGTGATGGCTGCCATTTCGTGCCGGATATTTTCTTTTAAATGCACTAGAGAAGTTGGTTTGTTGGCATACACTTTAGATTCAAGATACCCCTACAAGAAAAAGTCCATGGGAGTTAAATCAGGGCTGCGTGGAGGCCAATTTATATCACCTCTCCTAGAGATCAATTTTCCCGGGAAAATTTCATGAATTCGAGGTAAAGACATATTGGATGTGTGTGATGTAGCTCCGTCTTGCTCCAACCATGTTCTCTGGTTATAGCCAGGAAAGTTTTGCAGTGCAGGCACTAAAAACTCGTCTATCATCTTTACATAGCGCTCTGAATTTACTGTAACTGCACGCCCCCTTTCGTCTTCAAAAAAGTAAGGGCCAATAATTCCTCGCTAATTTCTATTCTCGATAATTTCTTGTGGGGGTATCTTAAATCTAAAGTGTATGCCAACAAACCAACTTCTCTAGAGCATTTAAAAGAAAATATCCGGCACGAAATGGCAGCCATCACTGTGTCTACCTGCCGAGCTGTCATAAATACTGTAATTTTACTGTTCGATTAAATGAGTGCCGTGAACGCAATGGACTGCATTTGGACGATATTATTTTTAAGAAATAAATTCCCATATTATGCACTTTAATAATTAATAAACATTTTTTCAATACACCGCTTACTTTTTTTTTTATTCATCCACAAAATATAAACTTTCTTTTGAGACACCCTGTATTTAAAAAATTCTACAAACATTATAAAATGTATGGCATCCTACAAGTATGAGAAAATTATGTATACTCTTTCACGCGACGCACGCTGATTGGATATGAGTTTTTTGGAGGAACAGAGTCTGGAATCTGGATTAGCACAAAACTTTTCAGGGTACCACATAAGTAACGCCGCGGTTTCTAGCTAAACTTTAATATTTATGGCTTGTCAATTAAATACGGTTTACGTTTAATTTCTGGTTAGCGAGCAGGCAATAGTTTAAAAAAGGTTTCAAACAGTTACAATGATCGGGTTATCAACAGATTGACAGTATAACAATCGACCGCACCTTACCGGACCTTGGTCGTCAAGGTTACAGTGAAACTTTCATTCAGCACTTCCTACATTTTTTCAAAATGAATTAATTATTTAGATAACATTATAAGGTCACGTGATTAGGGGTCAAGAACATATGGTTTGTGACACATACGGTCAAATATTATATATGTGTAATATAATTTATAGCAAGCACGAATATGAATTTAAATAATGTGTTGAAATGTTTTTTATGGCACATCTATTAGAATATATTGATTTGGCTTGTTTTTTTTTTGTTTTCTTAAAATTATAGCATTACTAGCTGTGCCCCGCGGTTTCACTTGCATTGATGCGCTCCTTTTTAGATTGCTAATATTAGCCAAATAGCCTTGATAAATGAGGTGACTACCTACCTCATTTATCACTGTTGTAACACTGAAAGAACTAAATCGGATCGGTAATTCCTGATATTATTAGTGTGAACTAACAAACAAACTCCTTAGCTTTATAATATTTATAGATTCAATGCATAATATGAAAGTACATATCTAATATAATATATTTTAATTTATGTAAAATATTTCAGAACATTTGACTCGGAAGTCTCTGGAGCAATTAGTTTTAAATTATATTTTCGTTGTATATTCCCAAAGGGTTCCCAAATCGCCAATTAAAATAATTAAAAAGCATAAATGGTTTTTCAAAAGCTGATTAAATTACAATCTCATTAGTACGAGGTAAACATTTGCAAAATCATCGGATTTCATTAATAACGCCATTTTGTTTTTTCAAAATATATAGGATTTATTATAAAAATGAGATAATTTTATAAATGCCGATGCGTGGGTTTACCGGAAAACTTATTTAGGTTGAATTATTGCGAATTTATAGCCCGGAAAACAGCTCTACCGTAGATAATGTAATACTATACTAGTAAGTAAATACTTAACAAGATTGATTTCTGTATTTTATATTATTATTGAAATTTTTAGAAGTCTTGTAATTCAGAGATGTCTACAAAAACTTAACAAAAAATTAGAGAAAAAAGTTTAATTCAGTGCACGTAGGCAGATTGCACATGTTTACAAACTTGTGATTCTTGATCGTTTTCCCACGATTTTTTCCTTCACCAATAAGATGTGTTGTGTTATGTGTATAAGTGTAAATCATGCACTGTATATAATGTGAAGTCCCATGTCCCCTAGTGGGGTAAGGGGCAGATGCATTATACATCTGTTTCACTGATCGATTTTCTTTAGGGACAAGTAGATGATCAGCCTTCTGTGTCCTACCAGACCGAGAAATTTTTTTTTTCTTCGCCTCCACCGGGAATCGAACCCAGGACCCCTCGGTGTTACGCTCACGCGTCAACCACTGTACCAAGGAGGCAGTCATGCACTGTATATACATATATATACTTTTTTAAGTACATACTTATATTTACATACTAGCGACCCGCCCCGGCTTCGCACGGGTGCAATGCTGATACTAAATACACTACAGAAAAACTGTGAACGTCGTATATAAAAACATAGCGGCCCGCTCCGGCTTCGCACGGGTATAAAATATATAGCCGGGCGGCCGGCCGGTACCGCCGCAAACGCTACGTCCCGCAATTTTTAAATCTGTAATATCTTCGAAAATATTCACTTAAATCATACAGTGTAAAGGGCCATATAGATCTATATTAAATGAACGATGTGTTCAAGGTATTTAATTGGTTAAGGATTAATGCTGTATTGGTTAAAATCGCTTCGAAAATTAGCCATTATTTGTCGTAAAAAGTAAATGACAAAAAAAAGTTATTGTGGGTTATCCATAAGAGATAGACATATACCATCACGGACTTTTCTGTAGACCTTTTCAATGTGTATAATACTTAGTACATTATTTTGATAAAACTCGTAGGGTTCAGCCTGCGTTTGCAATGTAAGCGGAAAAAATGTATTTTTTTACGACATCACATTAGAAACCTCAAAAATAACAGTACTTCTCGACTATTTAATGGATGTTATTATACATATAAACCTTCCTCTTGAATCACTCTATCTATTAAAAAAAACCGCATCAAAATCCGTTGCGTAGTTTCAAAAATTTAAGCGTACAAAGGGACATAGGGACATAGGGACAGAGAAAGCGACTTTGTTTTATACTATGTAGTGATAACTTAGTGATAATAAATAAAAATCATAAGCTGAACAGTTTGTTTGAATGCGCTCCGGAACTACTCGACCGATTTCGAAAATTATTTCAATGCTGGATATATACGTGATCTCTGAGTGAGTGAGAGCTATATAATATATGAACCACGTTCGAAGCCAAAGTTTAAGTCGTAAGTACTACTAGTAGTAGCTAGGTAAGTAGTATAAATGCTATTTCAAATATATATTTATAAAAAGACTAGCTGTGCTCCGCGGTTTTACCCGCAGTGCTCCGCTCCTGTTGGTCTTATCGAGATATAGCCTATATAGCCTTCCTCGAAAAATGGGCTATCTAACACCGAAAGAATTTTTCAAATCGACTGTTCCACATTTCAAACCAGTAGACTAGTTCCCAAGATTAGCGCGTTCAAACAAACAAACATTAACTCTTCAGCTTTATAATATTAGTATAGACTAGCTGCTCCGCGCGGTTTCACCCCCGCGTGGCTCCACTCCTGTTGGTCGTAGCTATAGCGTGATGATATATAGCCTATATTACTCGTGGATAATGTAGCTTTCGAATGGTGAAAGAATTTTTAAAATCGGTCCAGTAGTTTATGAGCCTATTCATTACAATCAAACAAACAAACAAACAAACAAACAAAGTTTTCCTCTTTATAATATTAGTGTAGACTGTAGATGAACCAGGTTTAAGTCGTAGAACTTACTAGTACTACTAGTATTAGGTAGTACTATAAATGTTAGTTCAAATGTACATATATATTTAAAAAAGATATCGTTCACATAGAGCGTGTTAAAATATCGTTGTACACGAGTTTATTCAATGTTTTGTGTTCACTTCACGCCTCAATAGCTCTCAACGGATTTATTAAAACCTAACACGACTTCAATAACTTCCAGAGACAGCTCGCGTGTGCTTTTTTCTGTTTGACTGAACTTTTTCTGAAGCCCCTACTACGGATGTCGATCTCACTATATAGGTTTCGAGTTTCGAGATTCGAGAAACTATGGTTGCGGTATTATGCAGTGTAAACAGTGGGTTATTTAAATTTTTTATTTGCATAAAACATGGTGTGGAGATGTTACAATTTTATACAGGAAGTCCATACATGTTATGCCGTATAAATATTAGCATACAAAATTTTGTATAAATATGAAGTCAAATTCAAAATATTTACTGTCTATATCAGTCTTTCCCAACGTGGGCGATAACGCCCCCTTGTGGGCGCTGCAGGCCTAAAGGGGGGCGGTAAGAGACCCAGAAAAAAAAGGGGGCATTGTGTAGGGCTTTGGGGTCGATTTATAATTTCATCTACCTAGCTAGGAAGACTCTTAGAGACCGACTGAGCTCTCGACTTCGAGAGTCGACATCTTGTGAACATCAACTAATATTAATTAAGATATAGCTCAAACTCGGTTCGATATAATAGACCGCGGGCAATCATGTTTTAACAAGTTTTTGTTAAATAATCCGATTTGTACATTCCTGAATCAATCGGCTGGTTCTATAATACTTGTTCTTGCTTGTCGAGTACGATTGGGCGTCGAATGAGATAAACGAGTTTATGCACGTTTGTCTTATTCCTGTTGGTGCGTGCTGCTTATGCAATCCTATATAAACGACGTAAATTTATTTTATTTTTTATTTGCGGTTTCGCGCATAATAGATAAGCAGTACTTGATTTCAACACTTACGTATTTCTCAAAACAAAACAATGTCGGAAGTAAAAAAGAAGAGACGGCAATACCTACTCTGCGGAATATATTAAATTCGGATTTATTGAAAATCCCACAAACCCGTCGTCGCCTTTGTGTCTTCTATGTCTAAAAACATTTTCGAACGAAGCAATGAAGCCTTCAAGACTGCAAGATCATTTGAATAAAATGCATCCAGATAAGAAAGACAAGAATGTAGCATATTTTCAAGACCTAGAGAAGAAGCATAATACTCAGCCAAGTGTATCAAAACTATTTTCGGCGGCTGCTAAGCAAGATGACGACGGACTTCGAGCTTCGTACAATATCTCTTTGTTAATTGCTCAAAAAGGCAAACCACACAACATCGGAGAAGAGTTAATTTTGCCAGCAATAAAGGAAGTAATAACTACTGTGCTTCATAAACCGGCCGCAGATATTATCCGAAAAATTCCTTTGAGTAATAATTCTGTGCAAAGACGAATTGATGAAATGGCTGAAAACATTAAAGAATCATTGTGCAATCATCTGAGGACTAGTCAATTCTCAATTCAGCTCGATGAGTCCACTTTACCAACTAATTAAAGTTACATTAAAAAGTTTTGTGAAGAGAAAGAGATTCCTTTGAAAAATATTATATCAGTTGCTACGGATGGCGCTCCGGCTATGACAGGGCGCCATTAAGGCTTCATAGCGTACTTAAAGAATAAAATTCCAGATGTCCTTGCTATACATTGCGTTATTCATAGACAACATTTGGTAATCTAACTAATGGCTGTCAAGAGGCAATTGTCTGATTCGATTTTACAACCTGTTTGACTCTGTGATAGAGTTCTTGGAAACTAAAGATACAGAACTGCGCAACAAGCTCATAACATCAAAGAATGATATAGCTTACATGACAGACCTGTATAAATTGTTCAACGACATGAACCTCCAACTGCAAGGCGATGAACTAAATTTAATTAAAACAAAAAATGTCGTTGCTGCTTTCGCAGCCAAACTGCTTCTGCACAAAAAGAATATGGGCAGACGTGAGTTTCACAATTTTCCGAATTTATCAGTATTCTGCAGTAACGACGACTTGTTTGCCTACTGCCAACATTTGGAAAACCTCCACATTGACTTCACCGAACGATACCAGGACATTTTAAACTTGGAAATACCAGACTGGGTGTTGGATCCGTTTTCAAATGTCAACACAGCAATGTCACCTCAGCTGGAAGAAGAACTTATAGAATTGACAACAAACGAAGAAACAAAAATCAAGTTCAAAAATGGATATCAAGAATTTTGGCTACAAAAACCGATCCCGCAATTGTACCCTGGATTGTGGTCAATTGTTCAACGATTCTTGATAGCATTCCCATCGTCATATTTGTGTGAACGTGGATTTAGTGCTGTGGCAACACTGCTTACTAAAAAGAGAAATCGTTTGCGTGTTACCGAACGTGGCGACTTGCGGCTGTTTTTGAGTAAATTGGAACCTGATATCAACAAACTTATTGAACAGCATCAGATTCAACCTTCACATTAGTTTTTATATAAGAATTGATTATGTTTGTTTTATTTTCAATAAAAGATACTCTGTCCGAATACTATAAAGTTGCGTTTCAATAATCAGTTATAAGTACTTAGCGGTTTTTAAGTATGTTTAAAAAGGGGGGCGTTAAAAATAATTTATTCTTAAAGTGGGCAGTAGACAAAAAAAGGTTGGGAACCCCTGGTCTATATGATCAGTAATGTTAAAATAACGTTAAATTAATTTAATTAATATTACATATTGTTATGCTTAAAAATTATCTTATCGAAAACAAATGATAAAATTTGATTTATTTAAAAACGATAAGTAAACACGTGTAGATATGTTTTTGTTTATTTAAGTATATGCGATTATTTTCATCAATGAACGGCATGGCAAGGGCGCATCTAGTCATACTAATATTATAAATGCGAAAGTTTGTATGTTTGTTATTCCTTCAATTGCTCATTGCTCATCACCGATTTTCATGAAATTTGGCAAAGACAGAAAGAAGTTGGATTAACACACAGGATCAGGACAGTTTTTATCCCGAAAATCCCACGGAAATGGGAACAATGAAAAAAAGAAAGAAACCATTTATTCAAACACACACAACACACATATAAAATAGCATTGTAAATTATAAATAATAGGTAATAGAAAACATAAATATATGTGTGGTTGCATGCGCTAAAAAAGGAAGCCACTCAGGATACCTGAGGCATAGTACCTCAGCACTGATTTTCAGTGACCCCTTACGACATCCAGATTGTCAGCTGCTTTTCTGGATAATAATAATAAATAAGGACAAAGTAATAAATAAATAGAATTCGTGGAGTACACAAATAAGATACCATAAAAATAACTACGCTAAAAATAACAATGCGGGTTTTCTCCTCTCCTCCTCCTCGAGCGAAGCTGTGGGCGTAAAGCTAGTATTGTATAATTACTATTAGCTAATGACTGTGTTAATGGCATCAGTTTTTACAGCAATCGGAAGGCAATTAGCTTTATATATAAGTTTTTAGACTTAGGGCGTCTGTGCTAAGCTTCCGTTTCCTAATAACACGACCTAGAACAATGACAATATCACTTGTTATACAAATCATTGCTATTGCTTTGAGGAAACATGTCGTAAATGGATTTATTTAAAACGGACGTTGGTATCGTGAAGGTATAATGGGAGCAAGGATGTTGGTTATAGTTATCATAAGTTTTATATGTGAGGTTGTTTCGCTACCCTAAAGTTTTTAAGGGCGAGACATCGACGTACTATTATTAGGAACATTTATTACATAATTTTTAGGACTTTATTAATGTAAGTAGTAGGTATTATGTTGCATGCTATTTATATTAAAAATATTTATTATTAGAATAATTATCTATACCTATGTTTTATTTCTAATTGTTCTACCTTTCAGAATATATTTCCTGCAGGAAATCGCTTATTATAAAGCCTCCTTTTTGCAGGTTCTTCATAATATGCTTCACCATCACCTGTATGTTTGTATGTATAACGGACGGATTTATTTTAAGTTATTCTAGAAAGTATTATAAATATATAGAAAACATAAAAAAATTAAACTACATATTATTATACATATACATGTTTAAAAGTGAACAATGATAAAAATTAAAAACACTGAAGTTATTTCAAACTACAAAGCAACACGTGTTCATTACACAACAGGGTAAACAATGCCGGCTCAGTTTGCTTCAAATAAATATTGAACAACATCAATATTAATAGACCGTTTCTGTAGCTATTCCGGTGACATTGAATTTTTACTAAAAGATTTTAATGTTAGCTAATAATCTATATTTACACTAACAATGTGATGATATTATTGATATGATATTGTTTTTTTTTTTTTGTCAAAAAGTAATCTATAGATTTTAGTTTTTACTATTAATAAAAGCTCTTAACCTAGTAATCGGACTATATTTTAATCTCGGGTCAACACAGACGCAGTCGGAGTAAGCAGCTAGTATGTGTACAAAAGGGGGGCGAAATAATGAGCTAATGGTGTATTTCATCACCAGAGAGTTAGAAAAACAAATGTTTTTTTCAGATTAGAGACAAAATTGGCTAATGCAACAAAATTCGTTGCACCAAATTCCAGAGATCTTCAAACATCCAGACCACAAAAGTAACTTAAAAATGTACTCGTATTTAAGTAAAAAGCCTCCGAACCCTACAATTATCTACCTACAACCATAACACATGAACTTAATAAAAAACACATAATTCATTTTAATTGGACGCTAATCGGCAAAAACTGTAACACACGTACGGGATAAAAATCGATCGACACGGCTATATACATCAAAATAGACGATAATTGGCGTTTACAAGGATAAGACATAACCAATGTAGAACCAATTAAAGTATTATATTATCTTAGGCATAACCAAGTATAGATAAGGTAATTTGGAAGGAGGAAAATTCTATCATCATCAGCCCAGTATGTTCCCACTGCTGGGACGGGCATCAGGATAATCCACCACGCTGGTCAAGTCTGGGTTGGCGGATGTCACATGCAATCAAACTTTTTGATTCTTCGACATGCCGGTTACCTCACGATGTTTTCCTTCACTGTTCAAGAAGTGGTGATGTTATAAATTTATTTCCTGCACGCCCGCCTGGTCTCGAACCCCTGACTTATCGATTTGTCCGAGGTACTCACCACTGAGCTACCACTGCTTTTCTATTGCGAATAATTCTATGGTCACCGATAAATATTTTTAAAAGCGCCTGCTACATTTATTAGTGCAAAATATATTATCCATGTCATGTCGCGTTAAAAACTGTTCATTTTAAATCGTGTAGTTTGAACTAATTATATGATCAGGAGGAACGATTTTGTCGCTGCGACGATTTGATTTTTTGTTTCTTTGTTTGTTAGAATATAATTCAGAAACTACATAATAATGAAAATTACTATTATAACATATATCACAGACTATTTTAGCTTGGATGAAGACGGGACGGGACAATCTGCAACACGTAATATGTTACAAAACATGTACCTAGGTATAAGTTTCCCATGGAATAAAATAATCTTCCCGTAAAATCCTCTTGCCTACTTGGTTACGTCGTATTATACGTATACACTTATAACCTGGTACTTTACTAAGAGAGTTTATCCTATTCTGCAAACTATGTAAAACTAGGACTTTGTTAAAAGAACATTGAAGAACCTTCCCCACAAATCATTGCTAAAATAAAAAACAGCGTGTGTGCCGAACACACGTGTCAGAAGTAAAACTTCTTTCGTAAGATTCAAAGATACCAAAACTGTCGCCTTACTCCATGACGTGACGGTACTGCCATGACGTGACCTTGAAATTTTCGTACTTAAAGAAGTTTCACTTCAAAATGTAATCACGTTCGCACTTGTGCAGATGAACGTGGTATCAAAACAAGCATTGTCATCATTATAAGCTATTTAATATACAGATATTTAATATGCTAGGCAAATTTCTCAAACGACCTGAAATGTTTTTATCGACATCATTTTGCTTTTGAATATGCTTAAAATATTAGTTGTATCGTAACTTACAACAGATGATTTTTTTCTTTTGAAATATTACCGAAAAGCAGATACAAGAGAAAATATTATAGAGTTCGAGGAGTGTGCCTGATTTAGTAAAAGCTCATTATCACACTGTTTGTAGGCGTTTCCTGAGAACATTTACTATGGTAATGTTTATTTTTTTTACACCATATGAAAGTAGAGATTTCAATGAACAAAAAGCTCCCCAAGTTTTTGAAAAAAGCTGATATTTTGACGGGTGACTTTTCGATTGAAAAT